>JAJJWW010001652.1:0-38262 GCA_023531295.1 Papaver armeniacum
ATAAATATCGTCACCATAGTTTAAGGGAAAAAATCCATTAAATATTTTTTTATATTAATTATCATTCTTTTTTTAAATAAAACATTTATGGGTAGAAGGAGTAATTGATTATGGGTACGGGTTAATATGGCTATATACATGGCAAAGAATCAAAAAAATTATGACAAAATCTCAAATTCATGGTAGAGTATATCTAAAGAGGAAATAATCTACAATTTCAAATTTTTTTCCCTCTCAAATAAAAATTCCAAAGGCTCCAAAGTTTTAGTGCATGAAATCAAAATCAAATGGAGGAAATAAAAAATTCTTAAATTTTGGAGTATAAGTTGGTTTTTATTTCTTTACAATATTTCCTAAAACAATAATACTATCCAAATTAGAATTTGTAACATTAATAATTTTAATTTTGGTAATAACCTAATATTAAATAGGCTAGTCAAGGGATAGTCATGACATTTTATAGGATTTCCTTAATATCTTGACAAAGTCAAAGCGGACTCTTAAAAATGGACGGAGGGAGTACAAAAATTACAAATGTAAAACGATATTTCTAATGTCACTCATCTCTATCTCTAGCTACCCCATTGTTATTTTCAGCAGCCAAAAATTCAGAGAGTCCTGGGGATAGACCTCCAGATATACCAGCCGACAAGATAGTTTGTAAATTTCCAAATGGTGATAGACACGATAGACCTGGCTGACACGGTTGAACAAAATAAGGCGATTGGTAAACACTTTGTGTACTCGGTCCAACACTCTGTGTACTCGGTCCTCCAAGCATATAAGAGATTTGTGGTTGTGGTGGTCCTGATGTGTAGCATTCACTTTGGTCGTATGGCACATTTAGATTGTATGCCACATTTGGGTTGTAGGGCGAGAATGAAGATGAAATTCACCTAGGTTCAATTCGATATGCCTGAGGTTGAGATACATGCACAATTTGTGGTGAAGAATGAGGGATGTGTTGTGTCTCTCGCACCATTGTTTCTTCACTTTCGTGGAATCTTTGATATGTTGTTTTCAGGCTTTCGTGCAATGATGTGTTGGAATCGAAGAATGTGACTTCCGCACATAATCATATGCGATTAGGCGGTGGAGTTGGAGTCATTCTATACATTGTGTTTGTATGCCATTTCCGGTTTGTTTCCAAGTGCGTCGCTTTGTAATTGTCTTGTAAGCCAGTGCAGATCGTTGAGTTGTTTTCGTATTTCATCCTCACTTGCATTGACATTGTAGTAAGGATAATCACGTTCCATACCTTGGGAAACAATGGGGATCGTGGTTAGCTCACCTTCTGAAGTAATACTTTGCATCTCCCAACTAATTTCAGGCATATTTGTGAGGAAGATGAAGAACTTGCACCCGTCCTGGGATAAGACACAAAGCTTGGCTCTTCTGGAGGTGGTTGGCTAGGAATGATATTTGGATTATGGGACATATTTGATAACCATGGAAAATCAAACCCATAGATGTGCATACTATGTGTCCCAATCACAGGTTTCGCAATTGAGGTGTACCAGTTTTGGTACTCCGCATCACTGAAAACCTCCCTTGTATTTAGTAAATAACTCTCCCAATCGGTTACTCTCAACCTAAAGAAATCTCGATGCGAGAGGTTTCCATCTGTGGTGGCGGGGTTAATTGCAATTACAAGTATACCTCGTAGTTGGTACTGCAGTCTTTCTCCCAGATACCAAACCCCTCTTCTTGATTCTGGACTGTAAAAAACAACTCTACGAGAAGAATAATCAAGAATACGTACTCCAATCGCTTCATTATCTCGAGGATAACGAACGTAAGGGCGAACAACTACGTTGTTGTGGTTAGAGTCATCTGTTGTACTCTCATAAAACGCAACCATAGACGTCCGACCGGTGTTCTTTGCATGTTACTCCTCGTTACATGTCAAATATTGGAAATCTATATGTCCCGTCTTTTAGGATTGGTTTACCAAGACGGAAGTAGATATACCACCAATACTGCAAATTACTCCATAATTTTAGTAAATAATCCACATTTGTTCATAAATTTAAAAATAATAATTTTGATATTTACCTCTATGATGCTCCAAAAACCATTGATGTTTTTATCGCCCGTGGATGCTTTATCCAGCGCAAAGTACAATTCTCCTAAAATTGCAGACCCCCGGTCATAATTTGGTGCTTTGTCGAGATCTTCTAATGCTTCAAACCAACTGACATGAGCAACAAAAGTTGAGTTTGGAAAGAAGACCTGACCCAGTACCCATAAGATAAACAATCTTTCGAGTTCATCATAGTCGTCTACATCTTCTGGGTTTTTGGGTTTCATTAGGAAACTCTTCAAGGCCGAACATCTAACCCCATTTCCTTTCAGACTTTTATCAATAGAGATATCTGATTCCATAAACGAGGAACAACGCGACTCCCATTTACTATTTAAGATCCATTCGCTTTGGTCGAATGGTGGCGGGTCTCTACTTCCACTTGGGATCCCACAAATGAAATACAAATCAAGGGGAGTAATTCCTATTACAAGTATAATATCAACTATGATTAATTACTTAGATTATTTAATTATTTAAAAATTTCAAGTTAACTTAAATAAACTTACCAATTTCGAAATCCAGAAAATGAAATGTGTGCGTCGTCTTCCACCACCTTTCTACCACTGTTTTTGGAATTTTTTTGTTATGTAATCTAGGATCTATTATATAAAGCGCATGCCAAGGATATCTGTCAACCCTTGCTCGGACGGCTTGCGGTAAACATTGATAAACAACATTTAGTTCTGAAAATCCACCTCTCGTGGTATGATATTCCTCAGATCGTTCATTATGCCCCGACACATGACCAGGAACTAATAATGGAGCAGCAACTGTGACTGGATTATTAAACTCTTCTTCTCGATTTTGAGAAAAATCTACATCTATGTGAGGTAACGGTAACGATTCACCTTTTCGATCCCTTTTATTCTTTATACTGTTTATCGCTCTTCTCGCTAAATGCATATCGTAATCGAAATATTTGAATTTAGAAGAGTTTTAGAAGAAGGAAGTGGAAGTGGTGTGAAATGGTGTGACTGAAAATAAAATGAGTGGAAGGAATTTATAGGTAAGGTAGCCGACCGTTGGAGATGTGGGCGTTAGGGATCCGACCGTTGGAGACTTCGTTCCTAACGCCAGCGACAGCATTCCCAACTTGGCGTCTGCGTCCCTGTCGCCCAATTCATTGTCCCGAACGCCCAAATCCGTGCTATTTTCGCGCGTCTGTTCACCAAGCGCCCAGTACTTTCCCATAGTGGAAAACCAAGTTTGGCCATCCACCTAGCTGAACAAAAATTTGTTTTTGGCCATTGCCATAGGAATTGCTCTAAGTAGGAATGCACGAGTCGTAATAAAGTTAAAATATTCCACACAAGGTGTGCCTATTTCACCTTTCATCGGACAAAGATATACAATAATCTAATTCCTATAGGTTGAATTTGACGTTCAAAATTCCTTCTCCAAAGTATCTTTCTCTTCAACGAAATAACTTTATGTTGAAGGAGGAGCGCTCAGCAAATCGGGAGACCAACCAAGTCAAATCATCTTTATCCGATTTCAACAAAATCTGATCTCCTGATCATTGCATGTCTTGGATTTGATAAATGTTTCTCTTCTAAAACTCTCGTTTTGATTTTAATCTCTTAATTTTATCGCTTACTTGGTTTTCCAGAATTTATCTATCTTGAATTTGAGGAATAAGTTAAATCCTCCATATCCGGCTAATTCTCTTTGGCTTACCAACCATGTAGCCAAATTAGCAACCATTGAATCTACTGTAGTATTTGTATTCTTTATGGAGAATATTCGTCTTCCTCTTCTTGTTGGTTGTCATATAGCTGCAGATTCACCAAACCAGGGCATATCCATCTTTAATTCAAAGATTCATATCATATTTTTTTGGGGTTGTTTACTTTTTCTAGCTGATTAAAATCAGGGATTCCTTTCTTTTACAAAGTTTTGATTTTTGTTGATAAGCTTCAATTTTCATTAGTTCAGGGATTTCAATTGACCTCCTATCATTTCCTTGCTGCAATCCAGCTTTTTGGCCACATGGTTTTGTGTTATTTATTATCTATGCGAAATTTCATTGCTCAATCCATCGAATATGTATTCCTACTTTATCATAGTAGTCTTAATCGTGCATTTTCATCTTAATCATAATCGTGCATTTCCGTCTTCAATTCATTAATATTCATGACATGTTCTTAAAGTGTTTGTTTCATTGCTTCAAAGATCTGGGTTTTGTGTTGTTGGCCTTTAAAATTCCATTTTTCTCTAATCATGCTTAAGTCTCTCCACTGTGGTTTATCTATTTTGGGGTTCTGTCAGATTAATTAAGGTATGGTTTTCGTGTTTCTTCTTGTAAAATAGTTAGTACCCAGTGGTTTACTATTCTTGTGTCGTCATTTCCGTAGAATTCACCTCTATTTAGTACTCCCTCTGTCCATTTTTATCTGTCCTAATTTCTACTTTGGTCTGTCCATTTTTATCTGTCCGCTCTGTTTATATACATACATTTCCCTTAAACTATCAAATATACCCTTTCTTTTTTGTAATTATAAAATCATTTTTAATATAAACTTAATTCAAAATCATAAATATCGTCACCATAGTATAAGGAAAAAATCCATTAAATATTTTTTTATATTAATTATCATTCTTTTTTTAAATAAAACATTTATGGGTAGAAGGAGTAATTGATTATGGGTACGGGTTAATATGGCTATATACATGGCAAAGAATCAAAAAAAATTATGACAAAATCTCAAATTCATGGTAGAGTATATCTAAAGAGGAAATAATCTACAATTTCAATTTTTTTCCCTCTCAAATAAAAATTCCAAAGGCTCCAAAGTTTTAGTGCATGAAATCAAAATCAAATGGAGGAAATAAAAAATTCTTAAATTTTGGAGTATAAGTTGGTTTTTATTTCTTTACAATATTTCCTAAAACAATAATACTATCCAAATTAGAATTTGTAACACTAATAATTTTAATTTTGGTAATAACCTAATATTAAATAGGCTAGTCAAGGGATAGTCATGACATTTTATAGGATTTCCTTAATATCTTGACAAAGTCAAAGCGGACTCTTAAAAATGGACGGAGGGAGTAACTATTTGGGGTTTTTTGTCGAGCATTTCTAGTATGGTGTTGTATTTCGTTTTCATGGAATAGTTTACTTCAGGTGGTTTTTTAATCGTGGCCAGCAACTCATAACAATTACCGTCGGTCTTTAGTTTATCATTCGCATCAATCCAAGGAAGTTTCCTTTTCCTTTCACTTTAGTTTTCTCTTATTTAATAGTCCCCTCTTTGGTTTATTCCATTGAAATGTTAAGCTCCTTCCGCGGCATTAGTTTAAAACAGTGTCTCCGTGTTGGCCATATCTTACAGCAGCTTTAGAATTTTTTTCTCTTTTAAAGTAGAAGAAGGTTTCCCCTCATTTTTTTTTATGGTAATCCCCTTTAAAAGAATCTTACCAGCTTGCTCTTAGCATTGGTGTAGGCTTCTCCCGAATAAGCTTTTGTTTGGTGTTTCTCATTTTGGTCTGCAACTAACGGTATCTCTTGCGCCATTTCTCTAATCAAATACTACATTGATTTAATGGTTCGCTTATAGTGGTTATAAGGTCGGTGAGCTATGTATTTTTTATATATAATTCTCCTTTTCTTTCTATCGTTTTATATTGTTCAAATAATCATCTCTTTTTATCAGTTTTGGTTAACCAATGTTCCTTAACCTCTCATACATCTTCAGTAATAGAGGTAGTTTTTTTTTCCAGTTTTCTCTCTGGCATGATCTCTCTCCGACTAACTTCAAATTTTGTTGATTTTTTAAGGGTATTATCTTTTGTTAATATTTAGTAGACTACAGAGAAGTCCTCTTGTTTGCTTATCCACATAATTTTTCCCTAGTTGATTTGTTTACTCATTTCCATTTTTTTCAAGTGACATTATGAAACTTCTCTCTTGGAATGCCCAAGGCATTGGTACTCCAATTACCCAGGACCACTTTAACCATCTCAATCTTTTTTTACAAGCCAGACATAGTCTTTCTTATCGAGACAAAAGCTCAGTTATCTAGAATGGAATTTTTTTTTTTTAAAATCCCAATTTGTTGACTGGTTTATTGTTCCTTCGGTGGGAATTGCAAAATGGTTAGCGATTGCGTGGCACAACAACATAGAAATGAATCTTCTATCTTCAAACCTCAATGTGTGCCACTTCGAAACAAAAATCGTACTAGTAGAGGTGCTAATCACTTGTGTTTATGGTACAGTTGAGCCGGAAGCTAAATTTGAACAATGGTCATATATTGCTAAGATTGCTCAACGGTTCAATAAACCTTGGCTCCTAATAGGAGATCTAAATGTGATCCTAGACCCAGATGAGAAACAAGGTGGAAATAAAACTAGCTCAAGCATCAAATCTTTCATAGTCCGAACAATTGACTCGTTGGGACTTCAAGATCACGGAGTTATGAAGGAGCACCATTCACATGGTCAAATAATAGAGAGGGTGATGCCAATTACATATGTGAAAGAATTGACAGAGCATTTACATAATTTCAATGGTCGCAGAAATTTCCTGACACAAGGGTGAGTCATCTTCCTAGAGTTGGTTCTGATTATACACCTATCCTTTTTGATTCAAACCCGGAAAAACAAAAAATCCAAAAACCGTTAGATGCGTTAGATCCTGGTTGACTCATCCAACATTATTAACAATGGTTGCCAACTCTTGGAATTTTCACTCCAATATTACTCAGGATATAAACATCTATTCGAAGCTCCAACTATTATCATATGATTTATCTCAACGGAACTCAGATGTGTTTGGAAACATTCACAAAAACATAAAATCCCTGAATAATAGGATTGAAAGTCTACATAGAACAGGAAATACTCAAAAAATTTAGAGAAAATAAAAAATCTCAAGTGAGCTAGGAAAATGGTACAAAATCAAAAATAATTACTACCACCAAATATCAAGAGATAAATTTTTTAAAGAATACGACCAAAACACGGAGTACTTCCATGCCACGGATTCTAATAGGAAAAGAATCAATGCTATAAACTCTATTAGGGAACCATCGGGTCGTGGATTTCAGATAGAGACCAAATCAATACCCTATCAATAAATCACTTCACCCAAATAGGCACATCCTACAACAACAACATGGTGGAAGGTTTATCAAGCTTCATTGAACCTTGCATTTCTGAGGTGGAAAATTCTTCGTTAATAATTATCCCATCAAAAGAAGAAATATGGAATACAATTGCCAATATGAACCAGTGGGGAGCGCCAGGACCAGACGAGTTTCAACCAGGATTTTTTAAAGATAATTGGTATATAATGGGTCCGGATATAATTATTGCAATTCAAGAATTTTTAAAAACCGGGAACTTAAATCCGGAATTGAACTATTCATTCATAACACTGATCCCTAAAATATCCACTCCTAAAACCCCATCAGATTTCAGACCCATTAGCCTGAGTAATACAATATACAAGATCATATCTAAGATTCTAGCTAATCGGCTAAAGCCAATCCTAAACAAGATAATTTCCCCAAATCAATTTGCCTTTCTGCCAGAGAGACAAATCACAGACAACATTATCATCGCTCACGAGCTTATTCATTCAATGAAAAACTCAAAAGCCAGAAAAGGCTACTTCGCCTTAAAGTTAGATATGTCTAAAGCCTTTGTCAGAGTAGGGTGGAACTTCATCAAATCTTCTCTATCAGCTCTAGGTTTTGGTGATGCGTGGGTAAATTTAATAATGCAATGCATATCAACTACCTCTTGTTCTATCATTCTAAATGGTTCTCCGGGTCCGAAATTTACCACATCCAGATGATTAAGACAGGGTGACCCGCTTTCACCATACTTGTTTCTAATTTGCATGGATATTCTCTCTAGACTTCTAGAAAAAGCAGTTTCTGAAAAGAAAATATCGGGCCTCAAAATAAATAAAGATGCTCCGAACATCTCTCATCTTTTCTTCGCAGATGACTGCTTTTTATTCAAAAAAGCTGATCTAGGTGAGGCTAAAAATCTGTTAGACATCCTATCAAGATTTGGGGAGATTACTAGTCAGATGGTAAACCTCCAGAAATCCGGTATCTACTTCAGTCCTAGAATTCATCCAAAACATGGGAAAATCATTGCGAGAATTCTAAAAGTTCCCTTAATGACAAAAAAATGATAGATATCTGGGAACTCCACTCTTCTTTGATAAAAATAGGAAAGAAAATTTTGAACCTCTGCTACAAAAATACTATGCCACACTTCAAGGTTGGAAATTGATTGCTTTCTCAAGCTGGCAGAACATTCATAATAAAATCCATTCTTCAAGGTTATCCTACTTACCAAATGCAAGTGCTAGCTCTACCTAAATAAACTTTAGATCAAATGGACAAAATCCAGAGATTTTTGGTGGAATAAAGATAAGCCCAAAAGCAGAGGAGGATATATAAGGGCTTGGTCCAGTATCTGCAAGCCTATTTCCCAAGGAGGTCTTGGAATCAAGAATCCGCACCAGTTTAACATAGCGCTCCTTATTAAACTAGCTAGCCGTCTCATCTCAGAGCAAGATCAACTTTGGGCTCAACGTCTCAAAGCTAAATATTTCCCAAATTCTCATCCTTTGGAATTCTCTAGATCTTCCAAATTATCTTGGATTTGGACAAGCATAAAAAAAGGTTTGGATCTCATTAAAGGTAATTTTATCTGGCAAGTTAAAAATGGAGCTTCCACAAAAAAATTGGAAGACAAGTGGGTTCCTAACACAGATATCATTCAAAAGCCTATTAATATTCAAGATCTGGTTCCACATAGGGTAAATGAGTTGATCATTCCCGAAAATACATGGGATCAAGAAAAACTTGATACTTATTTTGATCCAGAAATAAAAGCGAAAATCCTAGCTATTACTCCAAAAAGACAAGAACAAGATAAAATCAGATGGCAACATCATCCTTCAATAACCTTCACGACAAAAAATGTGTATAGCTTCCTCATAAACCAAGATCAAGAGAGCAATACTTTAATTTCCTTTCCCTGGCAAAAAATATGGAAAATCCAAGTAATCTCAAGGATCAAATTATTCGTTTGGAAATTAGCCCAAAAAGCTCTTCCAACTAATTCTAGATTCGGAGCGCATAATGCAGACATAAACACAAAGTGTCCAATGTGTAATTCCCAAGAGCAAGAATCAGAACTACACCTTTTTCGCTTTTATCCTTTCGCAATAGCTATTTGGTTTCGTTTTTCTTTAGAAGCGGTGAACACTAGAATTATTTCGGATTCTATCGAAATTTGGATAAAAGAGTGGATCACGAACCAAGACTTCATTCAAGTATCAGATAAAATAGCCATTATATCCTGGTTCATTTGGAAGCACAGATGTTTGGTAGTTTTTGAGAAAATAAACCCGAACCCGATTCAATTCATGGAGCAAATAAAGAAATTTTTGAACCAGAATACACAGAAGAGGATCCAAAAATCAATGAAGATAGAAAGAAGAGAAGCACCCAAAGAGAAATGGTCTGACCTATCTTCGGATTGGATAATATTTCTTGATGCGGCTTTCAAAAAAGAGGATTCGATCATGGGATACGCTTTTCTACTTTATTCTATGGACAACGAAACATTTATGTATATTGAAGCTGGTTCGGAGTGGGCTTCCTCAGCCTTTCATGCATAATCAAAAGCCTTACTAAAGGCGTCTGATTGGTTAAGTAAAATATATTATCCACTGTCTCAATAGTTACGGACTGCAAAACTCTGTCGGAGACGATCAACAACTCCTGCAAAGATTCTCCTTGGAGCGCGGATAACACCATACAAAAAGTGAACTCAACATTGGAAAAACTTCCACAAGCACAAGTAAAGTATATAAACAGGAAATGTAACTCTGCGCCGGACTACATTGCAAAAGAAGCTCGAGTAAAGCATCTTCAGCACAGGTTCTCCCACATTTAGCATAAGGTTTTAAAATCTAGTGTTATTTCCAATGTTTTTGATAGAAATGAGCTCATAAACATATTGTACTGTTGATTAATATAAATCCTTTTTACATAAAATAAAATAAAATCCTATAGGTTTATTTGGGAACCAAATCATGTCACGATCCAAACATGACGACACTGTTGTTAGCAAAGTAAACATATTTGGCGGAAGTACATTTTGAATAATTAATGCTTCCTCAGAGCAACTGCAGTGGTCCGAGTATAACCAAAGACCAAAGAGGGAAAAAAAAGACTAAATTTGGGTTTAGTCCGTTGAGTGACGCAGTGGGAGGAAGACTAAATTTTGGTGGAGCGTAACTATACCAACGCCTGGTGTGGGGCGTGAAGTATACGTTCGCCTGATGTGGGGCGGAGGGTATACGTTCGCCCGGTGCCGAAAACATAATAAAAAACAAAAAAAAAAAAAAAAAAACAATGGGGCGTTGGTATAATCCACGCCCCATATAAACATTCTAAATTTTTGAGTGGGGCGGTGATAGACACAATTTTGTGTCTATTATGATCTCAATTATGTACATTGTTCGCACTCGATTTCGTAATTATTTTGGTGTTTTGTAGGTATTTTGGGCAATAAACGTTTTTGGAGAAATCGGCTCGAAAAGTTGCTAAAGGGACCTCCGGAGAACACTTGCTATTCGGACCTTTCACATTGGATAAGGGGTACCCAGTTGATAAGGGGTAACCCCTGGGTAACTGCTATTCGCACCCCAGAGACGGTTAGGGGGCATCATCATTTTTCCTAGTTCAAAGGCAAATTTGGCGGGAAATTATTTCCTCGCCTGCATGATATTCTGGGAAGAACTAGGACGAGTTTCTGTTAGAGATTTTCATGGGTTTTGAATTGGAATGATATGATACTACCTTGGTGCATCGAAACAGGAAGGATGGAAGGCTTTGGTTACGTGAAATAAGGGAAGATATTCTTTCCTTTTCAAAAACAGGGAAGTAGAGTTATATCGGGATTTTCTTTGAGTTATACTCGGAAGAAACGTAAGAATTAGGAGAATATATCCTTGTAGGATTCATATTACCAATTTTGGAGGATATGCAACTAATCAGAGCCGCGTGAAGGAATTATGGAGAAGAAATATCCCGTGGCTTGAGGAGAAGGAAAATAAGATTATTCTCGAATTTTTATTGAACTTGTGGGATATATATAGGCGTTGTAAGGTTAAGAGAAAGGGTCGAGAGTTTGGGGCACCAATCGGGAGTTGGGAGAGCCAACAGAGGGCTCAGGAGCGAAGAACAAAAATTGCAGAGAAGTTCTCTCGCTCACTGTGAAGAAGAAGAACACGAAGAACTTTGTCTTCTTAAGGACAGTCGTATAAAAACGCTGCAATATTACGACACAGAGGCAGTCTTAAATCGAAAGCAGACTTATATTTTACAGCGGTATTCATATATCGTTTTTGTAAATATTTGTTTGTAACGCCTTTTCGGGCGTTAAGCTGGTATACGAGTCATTAGTTTTCTCTTGTTTTTCACTTATTTGAGCTATGAACAACTATTTTGAGCATGTGAATAATATGAGGAGCTAAACCCCAACACTGGGATGACGGAGGAAGCCATTTTTCATGCATGTGGTAATTCTATTAATTCTTTTATGACTTATTTCATTGATTTTTAATCGTATCTTATGATTTTTATTGAATGATTGTGATTTCAATTGATGGGTCATGCTTTCTTAAGTGTTTTGATGTCTCATGCTTTAGATATACAGTCATTACTTTCAAAATCTACTTTCGGCAATGAATTAGAGTCAACCAATTTGAGCTATAAATGTCTAGAATTATTAGTTGAACCACATGAATGCAAGAATTGGTGGAATCTTGAGTCTCAGTAATCTCTCGGTATTGTGACAGTCTTGTAAATATATTTTCTTTGTTTTAGTGTTTTCTTAAATCGAGTCTTTACAAGTCTGAGTTGAACGAACTTTACTACCACTTTACAAACAACTTCAGAATCACATCAGGCGGAGGTATAAACCATGCCCCACAATAAATTAAAAATATATATATATATATATATGGGGCGGGGGTATAAACTACGCCTGCTGTGGGGCGTAGACTTTACGTCCGCCTGGTGTGGGGCGAATACTATATCAACGCCTGGTGTGGGGCGAACACTATATCAACGCTCGACTAAAATTTGGGTTTGGTCTTGGTCGCCGACCAAATTTGGTCTGGAAATTTGGTATAGTCTGGTATTTGATCTTTAGTCCGTCCCACTACGTCTCTATCTTTTCCCAAATTTTTGGTCTTGGTCGCCCACTGCAGTTGCTCTCAGATACCAAAGCCTTAACTTAATCCCAACTACGCATTTGCCAACCTAGCCATACCTATAACCAAAATAAATAAAGGGTACTTGTGCACCCTTGTTTTCTTAGGGGCTCACAAATTCACACTCCAGTGTTGAGTTTAATCATTGCCGGCTCGCATACTTAATTTGCAAAATTTAATACCCGCTATGAAATCGAAGCTTAGTTGACGATTGGCATTAATTACAAGGATGATCAAGAAAGTACGAGCTCATACTTCTCCATGATTTTATATGAAGAGGTAGGATCCATGGACACTTTTAGATGGACAAGTTAGACAAGATTTGCGTCACTTTTCTCCGCAAAACCCAAACGACAATGAATTTAAGTGTAATATTTTGATGATATGTTCCTCATATTGTGTTCATTTTTTTGTGGTAATGTAGAGTCTTATAAAAGGAACATATCATCAAAATATTACATTTAAATTCATTGTCGTTTGGGTTTTGCGGAGAAAATGGCGCAAATATTGTCTGACCTAGTCCATTTATGAGTGTCCATGGATCCTCCCTCTTATATGAATTCCTAAGTCCTAACCTTAGTTAACATTAATTACAAGGACTATAGAATATTAATCACAGCTCAAAACTTCTTTGGAGGAAGTTAGTATCCAGATTTTCGACAAACATACTATTTGTGATTAGAATCTCACGAGCTTAATTTAATTCAAATTAGACTTGAGTCACTCAGGTCATCGTTATTTGTTTAGAACGAGTCGCCACGACTCTATGATTCACAAGTCAAATATTGTTGTGAACCGTAAGTAGTCTTCGTCTTGCTTATAAATAGTCTTATTAGGAAAATTTGGGTGTTCATAGGCATAGCCCTCACGTACCCATAAGAGCAGTTCCTATGGACTCAACAAATCAAAGATTTGTTCATTTTTATCCCACTATGGACTCAACAAACATGAAAAACCGATGAACAAACCAACAAATTTGTTGGTTTGTTGAGTGAGATGGAAGAACATGCGCACGCTGGATGGAAGACCGGGCAATGAAAGGAAAAACGCTGGAGTTGGAAGGGAAAACGCCCATTGGTTTTCTCTCTCCATAACTCGGTTGTTATATTTAGGTTTTATTTTTTATTATTTGTTTTATTAGTAAAATAATCAATGGGACCCAATCCTTATTAGTTTATATTAAAAAAAATCACTAGTGGGACTCAACTCTTATTAGTTTATATTAATAAAATCACTAGTGAGTGTAGTTGCAGGAAATCCCACAACACACCCCTCATCATATCTTGATAATAATTTCTAGATCTAAACTTATTTGATATGAAAATAAAGATAAAAATCCTAAAATTATAAATGGAGACACAAGAATTTACGTGGTTCGATCAATTTGATCTACATCCACGGGGTAGGGTTTTTCACTATGATTATTTAAATTACATAAGTATTACATTGGGACTCCATTAATGAGTATTTGGAGCTCTAAGTCTAGTTTTAGGGGAAGAAGATGATAAAGAAAAATAATAATCTCTCTCTCAAAAATATCTCTCTCTCTCTTACCAAAATTGTCCCTCCTTTTCTCTCTCCTGCCTTTCTCTTTATATAGGATATTACATAGTGGATGACAGCTCGTGTACAACTAATATTTCCCTTAATTTGGATTTACCTTGCGACATTTCGCAGGTCTACAAATGTTAGTCTTCGCAAGTCTTCTTGACTCTTCGCAGAATCGTCACACCTTTCTCATATTTAAGCTAATGTCATTTGTTGCGTCGTTTCTAATATTTTTTCTGCGACATTATTATGTTGTGTCGTTAATAATTCGCAAGTGAAGGTTGCTGCGATATTCTGCTCCTACATCTTGCCTCTTTTTCCTTAAATATTGCTTGAAGAGCGATCTTTAAGGAAAAATATGTTGTTGTACTAGTCTTTAATCTTTGTTGATGAAGGAACGAGCGAAAGAATACTGGACTTGAAAAGTAAGTACTTGCCTCTATTCTTTTGCGAAGTTCCGAAGCTTTGCGAAGTAAATAAGAAGTATAATCTCTTGAAGAATGCGAAGTATGAAGTATCCTTGAAGAAGTATAAGAAGTATAAAGTATCCTTGAAGAAGTATAAGAAGTACTTAATCCTCGAAGTATGAAGTATCCTTTGAGAAGTATAAGAAGTATCCGTCCTTGATTGCGAATAAGAAGTATTGCGAACTAATCATGCGAAATTAGAAGTATGGAGTATAAGAAGTATTAATCCTCGAAATATAAGAGTATTTATTCTTGAATGAGAGTAGTAAGTATTGCCTCTATTCATGCGAAATTATTACTCCATTTTTGGTGAGGATTCTTGTTGTTCATTGGTGAACATCTTCTTTGGAAATGATTCTTGCCGAGAAGATAAAGAACATAAAATGTTTTCTTGGTAATCCATAGTTGTTGATATGAAAATAAAGATAAAAATCCTAAAATTATAAATGGAGACACAAGAATTTACGTGGTTCGATCAATTTGATCTACATCCACGGGGTAGGGTTTTTCACTATGATTATTTAAATTACATAAGTATTACATTGGGACTCCATTAATGAGTATTTGGAGCTCTAAGTCTAGTTTTAGGGGAAGAAGATGATAAAGAAAAATAATAATCTCTCTCTAAAAATATATCTCTCAAAAATATCTCTCTCTTACCAAAATTGTCCCTCCTTTTCTTTCTCCTGCCTTTCTCTTTATATATGATATTACATAGTGGATGACAGCTCATGTACAACTAATATTTCCCTTAATTTCGGATTTACCTTGCGATATTTCGCAGGTCTACAAATGTTAGTCTTCGCAAGTCTTCTTGACTCTTCTGGAATCGTCACACCTTTCTCATATTTAAGCTAATGTCATTTGTTCGTCGTTTCTAATATTTCTTCTGCGATATTATTATGTTGTGTCGTTAATAATTCGCAAGTGAAGGTTGCTGCGATATTCTGCTCCTACATCTTGCCTCTTTTTCCTTAAATATTGCTTGAAGAGCGATCTTTAAGGAAAAATCTGTTGTTGTAGTAGTCTTTAATCTTTGTTGATGAAGGAACGAGCGAAAGAATACTGGACTTGAAAAGTACGTACTTGCCTCTATTCTTTTGCGAAGTTCCGAAGCTTTGCGAAGTAAATAAGAAGTATAATCTCTTGAAGAATGCGATGTATGAAGTATCCTTGAAGAAGTATAAGAAGTATAAAGTATCCTTGAAGAAGTATAAGAAGTACTTAATCCTCGAAGTATGAAGTATCCTTTGAAAAGTATAAGAAGTATCCGTCCTTGATTGCGAATAAGAAGTATTGCGAACTAATCATGCGAAATTAGAAGTATGAAGTATAAGAAGTATTAATCCTCGAAATATAAGAAGTATTTATTCTTGAATGAGAGTAGTAAGTATTGCCTCTATTCATGCGAAATTATTACTCCATTTTTGGTGAGGATTCTTGTTGTTCATTGGTGAACATCTTCTTTGGAAATGATTCTTGCCGAGAAGATAAAGAACATAAAATGTTTTCTTGGTAATCCATAGTTGCCTCTGTTCTTTATCTATGAGGGTAGAATCCTTGAGAAAATGTTGAATGAGTGAGTTGTTTCTTCATTCTTATCTTGCCTCTGTCTCATGCTTTGCGCTCATGCGATAGTATAATCTCTTCAAGTTGCTTATAATTGTGAGAAATAATTGGGCGAAATAATCACATTCTGCTTAAAGTTCGAATAGTTCTGCGAAACTCGAATAATTCTTGAAATTTGAATAACTCTGCGAAGTTTGAATAATTCTGCGAAGTTTTGTAAAATACTTGTGCGAATATAATGCTTATGTAATGATTATGTTATGAAATGTGTATCGATGTTTATACCATGAAATGCTTATGCGATGCTTTCATGATGCGAGTATGATGCTTGTATGATGAGAATGCTTATCTACTGCAATGTATAGCTAATGTTTGTGTTACTTAGCTCATTTTGCCGCTCTAAAATTGATGTAGCTTTAAATCGCTTCCATTCTTCATTTCTCTGATTTTGTCTCTAGTATATGCATTCCTCTTTGCGTATTTATTGTTCCTCGCAAGTTCTTACTTGCGCTTCATCTTTTCTTATTCCTGCACTATTAGTATCGCATAATAATATGATCATAATATCAAGTGTGCGGCATTTGCATTGCCTCAGTCTCATTATCATGAACATGTTCGCAAGCTTGTCATTTAATCATTTTCTCAAGCTCGCAAGCTTATCATGTAATCTTTTTTGCAATGAAAGATCTCTGTTACTTAGATTCAAACTGTTTATGTTGAATTTTGTCATTGCGACAAGATCGCAGGACGTCTTTACATTTTCATGTAATGACCCATTGATCTTGCCTTATCATTTCTCTTGTGTGGTCTTATTTTGCCTTCCTAGTTAAAGGTCTTATTTTGCCACCCCTCATTATTGCGACAATATGACAGGACTAAATATTCTTGCGAACATAAAGTCCCATGACATTGCCGTCTTGCGACAAAATCGCAGGACGTCGTTACACTTTCATGTAATGACCCATTGATCTTGTCTTATCATTTCTTTAGTATTATTGCCTCTGCAGGATATTTTTATTGCGACAATATGACAGGCCTAGAAATTCTTGCGAACTTAAAGCCCCATGACATTGCCGTCTTGCGACGAAATCGCAGGACGTCTTTACACTTTCATGTAAAAACCCATTGATCTCGCCTTATCCTCGCGTTTTGTATTATTGCCTCTTTAGGATCATCGCACAAATATGACAAGCCTAAATTTTCTTGCGAAAATAAAGCCTCATGACATTTGCGTCTTAAGACACTTATCATCTCCCTAATGGAGGGTGCCGCCCTTATCATCTCCCTGGTTGCCCCTTCAAGGAGGCGTACATCGGCCATACAAGACTAGCTCCTCCCATCCGGTCTTAACAACAACCATTGTTTTCGCAGCCTCTTATCCCTTATACCTATAGGGCTTATGGTTACGAGACTGCACCCTAAGTGGAGTTTTCTTCGGGCCGAGTGCAACATATGCCAAGACTTTCCAAGAATGGCCGAGACACTTCAAATGCCCCAGGCACTCTTGGATCAACCGTGTACCTCGGCGCCTTGAGCATACACTGACTCCTTAGAAGAGACCCTCGGGCATCCAACCAGGGTATAACCTTATATATATAGTTGTAAATCCAAGGTATCTCTCCCGGATGGGCTTTATTGACCCCAAATCTCCATGACTCGGAGTTCCAGGAGCGGTGGAACCTTTTCCCTGAGCCATGTCAAGAGATACCCCCTTATATGACGCACTTTAGGTCTTACATCTGCCTCTTGCGAAATATCATTCGCGAACTAGGGTGTACGCCATAAAGGTTCGTCCCATTCGTATAAATCATTCATTTTTAATCATTTCTTCTCATTATCTTCGCGAAATTTTCGCATAGTCTTGCTTCTTTCATTCATTCTTCCATTCTTTTATTTCATTCATTCCTTCATTCCCATATCTTCATGTTAAATATCATATCATTTGAAGCAAAGTAAATATTCAAGAGAAATATATAAATTGATCTACGAGATTTTTCCCGAATCTTTGAAATCTCGATTTTTTTTTTTTTTTTTTTTTTTAAAAAAAAAAAATCTTTGTAATAGTGCGAATGTATCGCTTTCTTTTAAATCAAATCAAAAATCTTTTATTTTTTGTAGAAGTAAAATGTTCAAAGAAAGTGGTACTTAGCTTTTGTGGTTTGCTGTTGTTGTCTCTTGCGAAGTATATGGTTTTCTTGTGAAGCTAGCATCCTTGAAATGTATAAACGTCGCACAAAATATAATTATCTCGCAGCAAAAAGAAGTGTGAGAAATGAGATTTGAACCCTTGACCTGCCTCTTGCATATTCTCGCACCATACCAACTGTTCTAACCCTCTCTTGAGAAATTAATTTGCGAGATAATCATCAACTTTCTTCTTTGCGAAATAGGCAAAGTCCGTGCGAAATTTCGCATAACAAAAATAAATGTGCGAGAAGCAAGAATTGATCCTGCGATCTTCTGCTTGCATTCATGCCTCCTGACCAACTTTGCTAGCCTTGCCTCTGCGAAGTTTTTCTGCGAAATAATCACCTACTTTCTTCTTGCGAAAAATCCACGTTCGTTGGGATTTGAACTCGCAACCATAAACTCATTAACTTCGTAGATAACCAACTGTGATGCCTCTTGTTTGCGAAATAATGAAACAACCTTGCGAAATTATCCATTTTTTCCCCTCTGTAAAAAGAAGAAAATTATGCTCGCAAGTGAATTCGAACTTGCGACCACGAACGCACATATTGCTCTCTGGACCAACTGTTCAAGAACTTCTCTCGAAATTAACTCATAACTTTTTTCTTTATTCTCTTATTCGCCACTGAGAAATAAGAAATAAAAAATATGTGTCTCTGCGAATTCGAACCCGTGACCCCTTGATTATTTTCTACAACTCAAACCATCTGTGCGAATTTCTATTTGTGATAGAAATCACAGCGTTTTGTTCTTATCCTTATCTTCGTCCTTCCTTTATTTCCTTCAACAATTTGCCTCTTGCTTTTTCTCCTGAACATGGAAATCTTCCATTGAAACCTTGGTTTTCTTCCGTGAATTTCACCACAGAAACTAATTTTTTTTTCTCTTATTCTTTTCATATCTTTGAATTGTTGATGATGTTTACTCCCTGAAAGTGTGATTTCTTCCATGAAATTTCCATTTTTGAACTTAAAATTTGTAGATCTAGAAAAATATGAACAATAATTAATCTTCATGGAAACTTCTTGAACCAACAAATTACAGGAAGGATAAATCCTTTACTCCCTCCCCTGTTTCTAGCGCCAAATGTAGTTGTAGGAAATCCCACAACACACCCCTCATCATATCTTGATAATAATTTCTAGATCTAAAATTATTTGATATGAAAATAAAGATAAAAATCCTAAAATTATAAATGGAGACACAAGAATTTACGTGGTTCGATCAATTTGATCTACATCCACGGGGTAGGGTTTTTCACTATGATTATTTAAATTACATAAGTATTACATTGGGATTCCATTAATGAGTATTTGGAGCTCTAAGTCTAGTTTTAGGGGAAGAAGATGATAAAGAAAAATAATAATCTCTCTCTAAAAATATCTCTCTCAAAAATATCTCTCTCTCTCTTACCAAAATTGTCCCTCCTTTTCTCTCTCCCGCCTTTCTCTTTATATAGGATATTACATAGTGGATGACAGCTCATGTACAACTAATATTTCCCTTAATTTCGGATTTACCTTGCGACATTTCGCAGGTCTACAAATGTTAGTCTTCGCAAGTCTTCTTGACTCTTCGCAGAATCGTCACACCTTTCTCATATTTAAGCTAATGTCATTTGTTGCGTCGTTTCTAATATTTCTTCTGCGACATTATTATGTTGTGTCGTTAATAATTCGCAAGTGAAGGTTGCTGCGATATTCTGCTCCTACAGTGAGACCCTAAAATATCAGATTTGTTCATTTTGCCTTGGTTTCTCATAGTGCAAAAACGTGTTTGTTCATCCACGTGGCTCAACAAAAAAGAGTTTTTGTTTATTGCCACTAGTGATGCCACATGTGCGATGCACATGCTTGAATTTTGCTCTTTTAACAATACCAAATTTGATAACAATGATATTTTTTTCGTATAATAAAATTTAATATTCTTATTTGTACTCATTACATAGGTATTTGAAAGAGCTTTCCAAATATGTTAATTTTACAAAAATCCGATGTGTATTTCGAAAGATATCAAGTTTTTTAAAAAAAAATGATATATTTTTATAACAATGGCATTTGTGTGAATATGTGAATATATAAAATTTTTTATGTAAGTATTGATTTAATGTACACTTTCACCCTGAATACATATGTATATAGTGGTTGATATTTAAGGTCATATTAGTAATATCAAGGTTACGCCAAGCTATTTTGCCATTTTGTGACCAATCAAAATACCTCTTTTCTTTATATTAGTATAAGATAAGATAAGAATAAGATTAGTTTCTCATCCGTGCTACGCACAGGGTTATTTCTTATAAATGTGGAATCATATTTTGAAATTAGATTAACTAAAAACCAAATGTTATTAAAATAAAAAGAATCTTCATGCACTGAGACTTTACCATGAGAGAAGTAGTTCTTCGTTGTTTTTCAAATCCGCATGTGGGAAAATCTACACGTCCAGTAAGTTTTGGTAAATAAAAAACATCAATCATAATATCTTTTGGTTCCAATATGAGAATATTTAATCTGGTAATATTATTATTGAAGCATCAAACATGCCGGCTGTGAATTCTTGGTAGGGGTTCTTGCTGCTCATGTTTGTCATGTAGAATCAAAAATGAGCGTTATTTCCCAAGTGCAATGGGCGATACAACCTTAATTAGTTACTACTACCAATGATATTCTTACAGAACAGTGTCGTACTAGATAAAAACAGAAATATAAGTAGCTCATCCATTCATTACGGCAAAATGCAAATCCTCCAGCGGTTTAATTCAGGATATTTACTTTATCCTGCTGCAACACACATTAGCAAATATCTAGAACAAAACTTTAAGCATAATCTGTTCAAATTAGAGTTCATCAACTCCAAACATTGAACAACTTTATCATCTCTGTTAATTAACAAATTCTTAATTACCTTATCATCATAATTAGTCAGGTTAATAACTGAACACACAAACAACTGTGATAATAAAATATTATAGATACATACTTAACTAGTGCAGTAGTGGAGGTGTCAACAACACATTTGCATAATTTTAAGTAGTACGTTTTTTGACCTATAACATTCCGAACGGAAATTGTGGATAAAAAATCAACACAACTTCCACGAACTTATCTATAAAAGCTTAAACGTACATCGAACTCGATCATGTTGTTGTGGATAAAAAATCAACGCAACTTCCATGAACTTGGCTGAAAAGCTTAAACGAACTTCCATCTCGATCTCGTTGTATATAAAATTAAACACAACTTCCACGAACTTAGATATAAAAGCTTTAACGTCAAGAGTGGTTTAAGCAGTTTCTATGAGAGATTTGACTCCTTCACAACAGTTAGGCATGGTGCCATCTTGGTAGTCACCATACCACCACATGTGATTGCATCACTGCTAATGTAGGTTGTCACCACACATATTCATCCCTACCATGGAGTTTAGTTACGAAATTCAACATGAGCAAGGTAGAATGTGCCCTGTTAGGTACCAACTAAATGTAATCAAATTACGAATCCACAAGAGGTTACTATATCTAACATCAAGCAACATCACAAACTAAAACTGCAGACGCTAATGGGTTTTTATTCAACTAAAGTCTAAAGATATGAGAACATCAACTTTCTCTGACTCTACCACCTCCTTGTAATAAAACACCCTAACATTGTATGAAAAATCAGTACAATTACAAAGGATACTAATATAAGAATATTCAAGAATAGAGATTATATGGTTAGTAGCTGACCACTGCACAAATGCAATAGATTATAACCTGACCACATTCAAGAATAGGATCATATGATTGTTAGCCGAGCACAATGCTGATTTACTCAAGATGATTTTGGAAGAACTAGAGCTTCTTTTCTTTTTTCTTGGCGACTACAGGGGACGCCTTCATACCTCTTTTGCGAGCCTTCAAAAAGGCAATAAATTAGCATTTTCTAATGATAAAAAAGATCTTTTATCCTGAGAAATAAAATGAATACAATTAAAACAACATTTCCATCATGAATTAAAAAGGATAGTGGTTACATTCTGTTGATGGTGATTTTTAGCTTAGGGTTAAAATCGTAAAACACTAAACCCTAGCAGACAGTGATGTCACAACATTTAAAGTAACAAGCATTTACTAGGCACATTTACTGAAACCTTTAATGTGTACCTAAATAATTACCGTGGTATCTTTTCCAAATTAGGGTTACGACAAGCCAAACCCTAATTCCCACCTGTGCCAATGGCAAATCATGCCAGCCACACCGACCGCGCCAAAGCATGCCAACCATGCTAGCCACACCTCTGTGCCAATGGCAAATCATGTCGGCCACACCGACCGCGCCAAAGCATGCCAACCATGCTAGCCGCACCTCTGTGCCAATGGCAAATCATGCCAGCAACACCGACCGCGCCAAAGCATGCCAACCATGCTAGCCGCACCTCTGTGCCAATGGCAAATCATGCCAGCCACACCAACCACGCCAAAAGTATGCCAACCATGCTAGCCGCACCTCTGTGCTAATGGCAAATCATGCCAGCCACATGATAGACACATTTTTGTGTCTGATATAATCTCAATTGTATATATTGTTAGTGCTCGATTTTGTATTTATTATGGCTTTTTATGTTTTTGTAGGTGTTTTTGGAGAAATAAGCTTTTGCGGGAAAATTGGCTCGAAAAGTGGTATTTGCGCTCGTGGGAGAAAATTACTATTCGGACCCCTCATTTGCTAAGGGGTATCCCAACTTCTATTTACACCCCATCAGAGGATAAGGGGCACCTCATTCATGGTAACTACTTTTGGCAGACCGGAGCTGGTTAGGGGGAGGTCATCTTCTCCCATTTGAAATTCAGAAAAAGGCGGGAAAGTGTGCTTTTCACTGGCAGGATTAGGTTGAAGTTTTGGATGTGATTTACAGAGATTCAATCGCTGATTTTCATGGGATAGACGTGATATAAGTATAGAATGTTGGTATGAGTGTTTAATTCGTATGGATTTGGCTAAATCATCGACTTTACATAAACAGGGTCATGAACTTTTCTCGGGATTTTGTGAGAATTTTGGACGAGATTCAATAGGAGATTTCCATGGGTATCGACTGATATTGGCCTGTACTGATCAAACATGACTTATAGGTGCAACAGATTCGAAGAAAAACAAGATTTACACGGAGTCTATACGAAACAGAGGTGGAGAGTATATTTAGCTGTGACTTTCCCTGGATCGGATTTGGAGGAGATATGGTCGGACTTTTTCATGGGAATGATTTGATATTACCCTGTTACATCAAAACAGGGTAGGTAGTGGTTTTAGAATCGGAAAGAATGGAAGTTATGCCGAAACAGGAAGGAGAAAAGTTACCGGGCACTTGGCTGTATTTTTGGAATGTGGATGGAGTCTTATTGAAGTAAATATATTCTGTGAGATTTATTCTATCACAGATGAGTTGAGGGACGTTGGATTAACTCAGAGCCACGTAAAGAAAATGAGCAAGAAATCCCGTGACTTTAGGTGGAAGGAAAGAAGAATTTACGAATTTTGGGAGGTATTTTGGTTGTTGTTGGTATATATATAGTTCTGGAGGTCTACCGAGAGTTGGAATCGGGAGTTTGGGGACCAAGCAAAGGAATTTCGAGCACCACAGAAGCTCGGAAAAATTATCCAGGGAAGTTGTAGAGAAGGAAGAAGAAGAAAAGCAGAACCGTCACCATTTATTTTGAATTTGTAACAGTTATGCAACAATTGTTTCAGTTAGGGTTTTCTATGTAACAATAGGCTCTGTAACAGTGAGTTTTGTAACAATTATATCTGTTACAAACTCGCTGCTTTATTAGTTCTCCCTTGTTTTTCACACCTTTGAGCTATGAACACCTATTTTGAGCACGTGAATAATATGAGGAGCTAAACCCCAACACTGGGACGACGGAGGAAGCTATATTTCATGCATGTGGTAATTATATTTAATTCTTTTATGACTACTTGCACTATTATCATCGTTGTATGATTTTTCTTAATTGATTGTGATGTCGTATGATGATGTATGCTTGGTCTAAGTGCTTTTGATGCGTCATGATAGTGATTTACAGTCAATCTTTTAAAAATCTACCTTGGCAAAGAATTAGAGTCAATATTATTTGAGCTATAATTGTTTGGAACAAATATATGAATCGCATGAATGAGTTTATGGTGGAATCCCGAGTCTCAATACCTCTCGTTATCGTGACAATCTTGTGAATATATTTTCATTGTTTTTAGTATTTTCTTAAATCAAACCTTTACAAGCCCGAGTTGAACGAACTTTTACTACCACTTTCTACAACTTTCAAAACCATATCAATTTTTGGCGCCGCCGACGCGGACTTGTATTTAGGTTTTAGGTTTTAGGTTTTAGAGTTATTTCTATTTTTATTTTTTATATATTTTTTTGTTCTCTTTTACGCCTTTGGTTTTTTACGATTCTTTTCAGATTTGGAGCGAAGCTACAAGGAAACAAAAAGTGCTATAAAAGGAAAGCGTCGCCAAAGAAGGAAAGAAAAGAGGAATCCAAAAGGAGTGAAGAACAAGATTTTGTATATAGTTATTTTGTTTTATTTTTAGAAACTGTAAATAGGGTTTTATTTTTTTGTAATCTTTTATTTTTGGACTTTTTGGACTTTATTTTTTTGGACTGGACATTATTTTTAAAACCCTAAGGAAGGGTTGAAATTAAATATAAATTGTTTGCAGGGAAGGACGACGATTCACGATCTTGTCTCGGCCCCTCGGGTTCGTACACTGACATCAGAGTCGGTGGCCTGAGTCGACTTCAACGGTTCATCTCCCGTCTGGTACGGGAGGTAAGACTCTATCCACCCACGAATCCCCTGTCAGTGGGTTTTATTTGACAAAACAACCCGTGCAAAAATAGAATGTCGAATTGGTATTACAATAGCCAATACAATGAATATCCAAATGAGTTTCAAAATGGACATTACAACTTTGACCATAGTGTGAATAGTGGTTGGGAACATCCGCCTTTTCAAGGTTATGGCTCATACCATGGTGATCCTAATTACTATCCACACATGCACCGATCACACGAGCAAGAAAATAAGGAGTATTATAGTTCTAGTTCCTCGTCTTTGGACAATATAACGAAAATGTTGAAAGCTAGTCCCTATTATGATCCTTCTGAGCCTGTTCTTACTCTAGAAGAGTCTCTCAAACAATTAACTAAAAATACAAATAGGTTTGTGTTAGAAATGAATAAACAAAATGCACCCATAAGTGAACCTTCTATACACGATACCATAAGGAAGTCATGTGAGTCGACACAAAATCTTTTGTTAGAGGCCCAGAACAGTTTTGCTCGAAATAATCTTAGTGTTTCCAATAGTACCCTTGAAAATGAGGACAGTTATTTGCATAATCAAGATGCCGAGGTTATAGTTGGTAACACTTTAGATGAGGTTCAACCATTTTCATGTTATTATAATGATTATTATGATGAGGATAGTGTTGATGAAGAATTTGAAATAAATAGGCATAGTGATCAGGAATTTGTTACTCCAATTGAGCTTAATAATGATAATGTTTCTAGTTCAAATCCAAATAATTTTAATAATTATTCACCTATTCAAAAGGAAGAGGATTTGACTAGAGATACCCCCGTTTTAGACGATGTATTATTTCCTTTTGATTACGAAGCTAATAATGGTTTAGAGGAACGAGTTTCTTTTGAGAATATTGTTTTAGAGTCTAGCGATTTAGAAACATTAGTCTTAGACAAAGAAAATGAACTCGTAGAGATGAGTGAGGATGAACCCGACTTAGAAGAATCAATTGACCATTTTCAGGAATCTGATGACCTAGAAATTAGGGAAGTTGTGACTAGTCTTTCTAGAGACACTGAAAACTCTAAGTTTGGGGGTGATTATCATTCTCCATGTGCTTTAACTCTTAGAAAGGTCCCTCACTTGGGACTTGACATATATGCCTCAACCATTTTAAAAGATTATCTTCATACACATTTTCCTGATCCTAGTGATGTCCATGAGGAAGTCCAGTTGTTAGAAACCCATCCTCTGGTTGATGTGGTTTATTCAGGCTATGATACCCAGATTGAATTTGTTTTCCCACCAAATATTTTTCAACCAATTGTGGGAACGTATAAGTTTCAGATGTGTCAATTATTAAGTTTTGAGACTGAGCCTAAGTACTTTAGGAAATTAGTATCGACACATTTTCTTATGATTGACCGCCACTTTCATCGTGGTCAACTGTGTGAGTCAAAACTGATTGACTTAGAGGATCCTCAATTATTCAGGTTATTATTATGTGCTTCTAAGTTCTTATTTGAGTTTTTACAGACTTTACAACTTGAACCGGATCTTAGCTACGAGGAAATCCAACCCATGAAAATATTTTATTTGGACCCAGTTATAGAACCTGAACCTGAACCACAACTAGATGTAGTTGTCTTAAACAGGAAACTAGACAAGGGTGTGCTTTATTTGGCATGTTGCAGATTCCTTTTACTTGTGATAGCTCTATTTGGTTTTGATGACCCACAGATATTTCGGCTATTACTTTATGATTTTATAAGGTGACTAATCCTTTCTTAGTCTGGCTGAAGACTTTAAACTTAGCACTTCTTGGGAGGTAACCCAATATTCATGCGACACGGTAATATCTTTCCTTAACTCTTTTACTTCAAATGGTAACAGTTTCTCCTTGTTCATGCTTTTAATTTTATCTTTACAACATTGAGGACAATCTTAGATTTAAGTTTGGGGGTACGGGAGAAACATTTTAGTTGCATTATTAAACTCCAGAGCCTAGAAATTTATGCTTATTAAGGATGACACTAACCAATCTAAGTGGATGGAAGCATTTTGGTTGTAGGAGTTGAGGAACCAATCTGATTAGATGGAAACATCTAAAGAGTCTATTCATAAAAGCACGAGCTCAGGTGTTAGAATTAAAGAAAAACATGGTAGTTTCGCCATATCTCGTTGAATCCTTTTCACTTCTATTTTTATTTTGTTTTCTTTAAAAATATGTTTGTCTAAGTGATTAGGTGGGGCTCACGATTCAAGTTGTTACCACTGTTAGGGTGAAATAGAGTGATTGAGATACACACACACAACAACAACAACCAAAAAAAAAAAATTATATAAAAAAATAGAGAGAAAAAAAAATTGAGACCAGACCATTAGACCAACCGGAATAAATTCAATAAAGTCGACCACTGGAACCCTTGTATATGCCAGTTGTGTTGACCTAGAGTTAGGATTATCGACCACTTTGGTTCCCTTGTATATGCCAAAGGTGTGTTGATATTAGTCAGCACCAAAGTATCTCAATCCATTAGGATAGGTTCGTTTTGGCAAGTGGCCTTCACAGATATGAGAAACACTGTTCACCTTAGTCAACATCAAAACCATCTCCGTTTTTCTCTACATCCATCTTATTAATCTATCCATGTGATTGGTTGACTCAAGGTTATGATGTCGAAACTATCTGAGTAGAGCTCTATGACTTATATATGAATTTTAGTATGCTTGAGTGCAAGCTCGTGTACAACAATTGGAATTTCGCATCAGGGTACTTCCTCCTATAGTCAAAAAGTATGCCAACCAAGGAGATTCTTTAGTGCCTTCCAAGGTTCTGCGTAGATAGTTAGGGTCTGGAGTGTAAAGGTTTTGTGGGTATATCTCTTGTAATCCCTCCCGAGACTATAACTCGGCCACTAGGGCCACCTAGGGGTTTAAAGGCTTATTGCATACGCTAAATGCAATCGACGATGCCTACGACAGTGAGTTAGGATTTTATTTTGTAGATTTGATTTGCTCGGGACTAGCAAATAATAAGTTTGGGGGTATTTGATAGACACATTTTTGTGTCTGATATAATCTCAATTGTATATATTGTTAGTGCTCGATTTTGTATTTATTATGGCTTTTTATGTTTTTGTAGGTGTTTTTGGAGAAATAAGCTTTTGCGGGAAAATTGGCTCGAAAAGTGGTATTTACGCTCGTGGTAGAAAATTACTATTCGGACCCCTCATTTGGATAAGGGGCACCTAATTTGCTAAGGGGTATCCCAACTGCTATTTACACCCCATCTGAGGATAAGGGGCACCTCATTCATGGTAACTACTTTTGGCAGACCGGAGCTAGTTAGGGGGAGGTCATCTTCTCCCATTTGAAATTCAGAAAAAGGCGGGAAAGTGTGCTTTTCACTGGAAGGATTAGGGTTGAAGTTTTGGACGTGATTTACAGAGATTTAATCGCTGATTTTCATGGGATAGACGTGATATAAGTATAGAATGTTGGTATGAGCGTTTAATTCGTATGGATTTGGCTAAATCATCGACTTTACATAAATAGGGTCATGAACTTTTCTCGGGATTTTGTGAGAATTTTGGACGAGATTCAATAGGAGATTTCCATGGGTATCGACTGATATTGGCCTGTACTGATCAAACATGACTTATAGGTGCAACAGATTCGAAGAAAAACAATATTTACACGGAGTCTATACGAAACAGAGGTGGAGAGTATATTTAGCTGTGACTTTCCCTGGATCGGATTTGGAGGAGATATGGTCGGACTTTTTCACGGGAATGATTTGATATTACCATGTTACATCAAAACAGGGTAGGTAGTGGTTTCAGAATCGGAAAGAATGGAAGTTATGCCGAAACAGGAAGGAGAAAAGTTACCGGGCACTTGGCTGTATTTTTGGAATGTGGGTAGAGTCTTATTGAAGGAAATATATTCTGTGAGATTTATTCTATCAAAGATGAGTTGAGGGACGTTGGATTAACTCAGAGCCACGTAAAGAAAAAGAGCAAGAAATCCCGTGACTTTAGGTGGAAGGAAAGAAGAATTTACGAATTTTGGGAGGTATTTTGGTTGTTGTTGGTATATATATAGTTCTAGAGGTCTACCGAGAGTTGGAATCGGGAGTTTGGGGACCAAGCAAAGGAATTTCGAGCACCACAGAAGCTCGGAAAAATTATCCAGGGAAGTTGCAGAGAAGGAAGAAGAAGAACAACAGAACCGTCACCATTTCTTTTGAATTTGTAACAGTTCTGCAACAATTATTTCAGTTAGGGTTTTCTCTGTAACAATAAGCTCTGTAACAGTGAGTTTTGTAACAATTATATCTGTTACAAACTAGCTACTTTATTAGTTCTCCCTTATTTTTCACACCTTTGAGCTATGAACACCTATTTTGAGCACGTGAATAATATGAGGAGCTAAACCCAAACACTGGGACGACGGAGGAAGCTATATTTCATGCATGTGGTAATTATATTTAATTTTTTTATGACTACTTGCACTATTATCATCGTTGTATGATTTTTCTTAATTGATTGTGATGTCGTATGATGATGTATGCTTGGTCTAAGTGCTTTTGATGCGTCATGCTAGTGATTTACAGTCAATCTTTTAAAAATATACCTTGGCAAAGAATTAGAGTCAATATTATTTGAGCTATAATTGTTTGGAACAAATATATGAATCGCATGAATGAGTTTATGGTGGAATCCCGAGTCTCAGTACCTCTCGTTATCGTGACAATCTTGTGAATATATTTTCATTGCTTTTAGTATTTTCTTAAATCAAACCTTTACAAGCCCGAGTTGAACGAACTTTTACTACCACTTTCTACAACTTTCAAAATCATATCACCACACCGACCCCGCCAAAAGCATGCCAACCATGCTAGCCGCACCTCTGTGCCAATGGCATATCATGCCAGCCACACCGACCGCGCCAAAGCATGCCAGCCATGCTAGCCGCACCTCCGTGCCAATGGAAAATCATGCCAGCCACACCTACTGCGCCATGCCAAACGCACCTCGCCATGGCCCCATGCCGCGCCACCATACCGGCCTTCACTACGCGGCTATCAAAATGAAGGCGTGCAACAATCAACGGTTGCCCTTCAATCCCAGGAGAAAATCCTGGCCGTCTAAGGTTACCAAACGACCTTTGCCCCAAAACCCTAGCTTGGTCACGCACCTAGCCCAAGCTAGCCACGCCATGCGCCTATGGCAAACCCTTGGCCCCATATGCCAAACCAAACCAAACTTAGCCAATCCAGCCGCGTCATTCCAAATGCACTTTGCCTTGGCCCTAACCATGCTAGTCACATCATGCCAAGCCAAACGCCCTTGCCTTTGCCCTATCCACGCCATGCGCCTATGGCAAACCCTTGGCCCCACATGCCAAGCCAAACCAAACCTAGCCAAGCTAGCCGCGCCATGCCAAACGCACTTTGCCTTGGCCCTAGCCATGCTATTCACATCATGCCAAGCCAAACGCCCTTGCATTGGCCCTAGCCACGCCATACACCCATGGCAAACCCTTGGCCCCACATGCCAAAACCGCACCTAGCCCAAGCTAGTCACGCCATGCGCATATGGCAAACCCTTGGCCCCACATGCCAAGCCAAAACCGCACCTAGCCCAAGCTAGTCACGCCATGCGCCTATGGAAAACCCTTGGCCCCACATGCGAAGCAAAAACCGCACCTAGCCCAAGCTAACCACGTCATGCGCCTATGGCAAACCCTTGTCCCCACATGCCAAGCCAAACCAAACCTAGCAAAGCTAGCCGCGCCATGCCAAACGCACTTTGCCTTGGCCCTAGCCATGCTAGTCACATCATGCCAAGCCAAACGCCCTTGCCTTATCCCTAGCCACGCCATACGCCCATGGCAAACCCTTGGCCCCACATGCCAAGCCAAAATCAAACCTAGCCAAGCTAGCCGCTCCATGCCAAACGCACTTTGCCTTGACCCTAGCCATGCTAGTCACATCATGCCAAGCCAAACGCCCTTGCCTTGGCCCTAGCCACGCCATACGCCCATGGCAAACCCTTGGCCCCACATGCCAAGCCAAAATCGCACCTAGCCAAAGCTAGCCACGCCCAAGGCGAACTCTTGGCCCAACATGCCAAGCCTAACCACACCCTAGCCGCGCCACCCTGTTATCCCTCACTACGCGGCTACCAAAACGAAGGCATGCAACAATCAACGGTTGCCCTTCAAAACTAGGAGCAAATCCTAGCCATCCAAGGTTACCAGACGACACATGGTAACCTTTGGCCCGAAAACCTAAGTTTGGCCACGCCAAACCTTGCCATGCCAACGGCATGCCAACCTAACCGCGCCACCACGTTGGCCCTCACTACGCGGCTAGAGTGTGGTTAGGCACAAGCCAAGCCACAACAACGTGCTACATGTTTTCCAAAACATTCGAGACATCAACACAAACTGGGGGATCCTCTTTGGGTATTGGTTTGGCGGTTTACGCGTGAGCCGTATACTACGCCCGTCATAAGGAAGTGTAATAAGGGTGAGGCGGTTAGTAAATACGGGAAGTTATGTGTGAAACGTTCATGGGACATAAAGCACATGCGTTAACAACTTTATGGGACATCAATTCCATAACGTTAGAAGTTTCATGAAAACCAGTTTCATGCGTTAACCACTTTATGGAACATCAATTCCATGCATACGGTTACCACCTCCTCCCATTACTTCCCCACTCCTTAATGAGACCAGGGTACGTTTTTACTCCGACTTGGATAAATAGGTCTTACCTATTTCTATTGAACAACAAGTTCACACGGGAGATACAACACTCAGAAATACTTACTTGCTAGCTCACCTTGGGAGCTCTCTCACTTTTCTGATAACAAGTCGTAGTAACCCAACTACTCTTCCAGAATCAACTATTCTGGTCTCACCACCTTCCTTGCTTCCCTCCCCAAAACCAACCCATTCTCCTCCACTTTGTGACCGAAGCAAGTCTGGAACGGCCATTTCTTGGTTTAGGCCGGACTTGTACAGATTGATCTCTCGAATCTAAAGTACTCCCTTGCAAGTACATTGTTTAGGGGTTAAATTGTTTCTCACCAGCGCACCCGCAATTACCGAAATCAGCAGAAACCATTTTCACCGACAAACAATTGGCGACAACAGCGGGAGGTTCGATCTTTCGATTACAATGTCAATTTTCAACCAATGATCTCATTCTTCGACCCGGACGTCAAGATGGTAGAGGAAGGCGATCCACTCCGACTCGATTACTCGACGACTGGATTATCCGGTCATGACACGACAAGGGATGACGGGGACTTCTCGAGGCCGGAAGAAAAACGATCCGCCTAGGGATTAACGGCGCAGATTATCGACAACTCAAGAACGACTCTAAGATCGGGGACTTCCCATGACCATGTTTCTCGAAAAAAAAAAAAAAACTTGGTCCTACACCCGAAAGTTTATTCTCATCGAGAAGACTCGAGAAACCGAGTAAGTCTTATATCTAGACAACAATACGTGGTTTGCTTTTTCAAGTTCTGATAAAACCTATAGCCATGTTTCATCCCATGTCATCTACCAACACACGGTTCCATGGTTTTCCCGGGATGTCTGCGTCACTTTCATTCATAGCCAAAGACAATTCAATTCTAAACATTTCATTCAAAAAAAAAAAAATATATATATATATATAATCCAAAACCGTCAAGGTAGCATTTATCTATTAACCCGAGAAAATCAAAAAATCAAAAACCAAAACCAGCGTCTCATTTGCCTTTCAAAAAAAAAAAAACCTAAAGATAAGAGGTCCAGAAGACAGATATATATTCAAGGGAAGTTTTCCAACATGGCTTGCTCCTTTTGGCAAAGGCCTCCCTCGTGCTTTGGAGAGCCGCCCTCTTAAGTTTCAGCTTCCTGCACAACTTCTTGAATTCCGCTTCCTGCTTCTTCATCATGTCCGCGGAACGACCTTCAACTGCTTCAGCCAACGACCTTTCAACATCAGAGAGACCTTCAACGAACCAAGGAATGTTGAATTCGAAGCCCATGCACATGTCACGATGGAACTTCCAGCTCGAGATTACATCCTCAGAAATTGTATGACCAGTCACGTTACACATCTCATCAATCGAAGACAAGGCTTCCTCCACACGCTTGACCAACGCATGTCGACTAGTGATCTTCTTAGTCGTGGCAATGTGACCATAGCTTTCCCAAATCTTGGTGTACAATGTCGCATGTTTAGCTGGCACGCTAAATCCACCAATCAACACATGACCTGGGAAAGGGGCCAAATACGGAGGATTGAAGGTGGCACCTGCAACTGAATCAGAAACTTGCAGGAGATCCCTAACTACGATTTCACCCCCCGAAGTGCTCTCCTCCACCCGAGTCACGCAGCAGACCCTGGACGATGAATCTCCATGTCCAAGCCGCTACCGGCACAGTTTCCTGCAGTGGGAAGTACGGCTACGTCTTTACTCCGGTGGTCTTCCACTTCAAGATCATCCCCAGGAACGGTTTCCTCCTAAAAATCAAAATTTAGTTTTACTGCAAAAAAAAAAAAAAAAAAAAAAAAAAAATAAAGGAGGGGAAAGAAGAAAAACAGGGAGGGGACTCACCGATTCAGTTTCAGACTGACTAGACGAAGATTCAACACTGTTATCGGAAGAATTGCTCTCGCCACCGCTAGACCCTGAACTCTCATCCTTTTCGAGTTCCGCGTCATCATGGGTAGGCTCTGCAACGCCGCTCTCTGTCTTGAAAAATGATGTTTTCTGACTGCTCGCAAGTTTGGCAAAGGCGTTCGTACCATCGAGACCCCGGGACGAGAATACAAGGGCGCATTCTCATAAAAGGAACAAGGAAATAAACGATCCGAGGCCAAGGTCAAGAGGAGAGCCGTACGTACCCGCATATTGGATGAACTAAAAGTTGGCGTAACCGTGAGTTCGATCGAAAGCCGCCCGCACGATCTTTGGATCTCCGTTCCTCGGGGGACTATCTCGCATTTGGAATAAAGGATTTTCGCTTGGGATCCCTCAGCAGTGGATGTTCCGCTAAAACCGCAAGAGAAGGCTTATCCTGACGATTCTCTACCATATCATTCACGAATCCATGAATAGCAAGAAACTCATCCTGCCAAAATGTGTTGTATTTGGAGGTCGTTGATGGATTCCGTTCCGCGAGGAAAGGTAGACTTTTACCCGACACAAGAGCACTAGCATCGAGAACAGTTGATAACGGGATTTCTTGGACAACCGGCTGACGAACAAGTGGGACCCCTTGGTCAAAACTCATATGTCGAGCAGCCCTATCAACATTGTAAGAGATCGCTTTGCAAGCTCCTTGAAAAAAGATGGCACGTGGCCAGGCGTGCAGCTACGCATGAACACTCTCTCTCCAACGCTGAGGCCCTCCTCATCAGAAGACAAAGACATATTCGAAGCAGGAGCAAAGGTACTAATCTGAGTTATGGACGCATGCACCGGAGCCCATGGACGAAAATTAACCGCATACGAGTTGTCAAGAAACTTAATCAGTTTCGGACCGATTTTTCGGCACTGTTCGACCAACGCGATGAGAGCCACCCCAAGACTCGTGGAAGTATAGCCAACGGTTTCGGGGCATACTTATCGAAATGCTCCCACAACCATGCCTGGAGAAAGGCGGCGTGAACATACGAATCCACTTTCATATGGCCGTTCGAGGCGCGTATGTCCGAAACCAGCTGATCCAGGTGTGCATACAGAGAACCAAGAAACAAACCACCGAGGGGAGAGCGACGCCCTTTGCTAATTTTATGGCAAATGTGATAATTTCCTGTCTTATCTCTTTCTTGCCCGAGCCGTCGTCAAAAATATCCCTGGATAGCCAAAGAGCCAAGAACGCCGCGACATGAAGTACGCTATTCTTATGGTTCGACTCCAACTCGTCAGGAAACCACTGAGACACCCACCAGTCATAAAAGCACTTCGTCTCGTTTTCCTTCCGAACGAATCCATTTGACTTCGCAACTGTGGTGGCGCGAATTTCTTCTTCGTCTGAAGACAAACTGACATCGAGGTTTCCAATTACGGAAGATTTAGCAAACAGCCACGCTCTCCAAAGAAATAGTCATTTCGCCCCACCTGCATATGGCCGTATGGGTGTCTGGACACCATCTGGAAACAAAAGCAACCAACCCTGGAATGTCTTTCCTAATCTGAAGCACTGCGGAAGCCGCAACAGCGTCGACAATCTGCGCCCTGGTCAAATTGGTCTTTACAGGTTCCTGGTCCATCATAAATCGCGTCCATTTCTCAAAGGAACGCAACGGACTTGCAGGGGATTTTAAAGTCGATAAGAGGCACGATATTCTTTCCTCTGAAGGCAAAACCTTATAACGCCTCCTGGCCGAACCGATCGATCCTCTCCTTCGCTTTCCGGGCCGGTCAGAAGGATCGGCACGTATTGGGGATGGTTTCTCCTAATCGTGGCTGATGCCGTGAAGAACTCGTCATCTATGTTTGGCTTGGAATTACTCCCATCCCTTGGTACCGCAGAAACTGTTGACATCTTAACCAAAATTCTCTTACACTGTTTCACCGCTGCGATAACTACAATGGAATAAGAAGAGCAGGAATTATTACATAAAGCGTGTAGAAATTATTCTATTGGACGCAAGCGAGCCACCTCGGGCACAAACTAATTGGTTTCAAAGTCCTTTCGTGCATACGCGAAAGTGGGGACTGGCAGACTCTACATCACCACTACATGCAGCCGGAAACTCGCGCTCAGCCAGATAGACGCACCCAAAAAAGGAGGGGACCATGCACACGGCTACACCAAGACAAGGAGTAAACCCTAAAAACTAGGTTTTCATGGAAAAGGGATAGCAATTACTATCGCGTGCTTACTTTGCACAGCGAGTTGAGGCGGTCAACATTATTACGGTCATGGAAAGGTACACCTACAACTAGGGTTTTTTCACCAACACAAGAAAACAAAAGAAAAAGCAAGTCACAAAGGAAGTACTGGAATACATCCCTAATCCGCTCGCCCGCTTCACCCCTACCAAGCAACAAAAGAAGAAACAATAAGGGCGTGAATCAAAGGGAGAGGCCATCCATCCTTTTTATAGGCGTGATACTTGGGAGTTCGAACAACAAAAGGATTTCCAATTTTGAGCCAAGGAAGGAAAAGAGGAAACCGGTCCCGCAAAGACCAATTGCCACGTCCAAGACCACTCACGCCACACCACGGCCCCACCCACGCGAACCGTCCTTGCACGTTCCACCATGCCATTGCCGCGCCCCCCCTGCCAAGCCATTCGCTCCATTTTTTTGTCGCGGCCCCACCACGCCTAGCCGTCCGTGTACGTCTCGTCTTGCCAAGGCCACACTATGCCAAGCCGCCTGCTCCACTATCGCGACCCTATCATCCACGCGTGTTTGCCTCACCAAGACCTCGCCACCTCTTGGCCCCTCGAGCCAAGCCGTCCACTTTCGTCGCCTTCCAAGACCGCACCCCCTTTGCCATGGAGATGTACGACCAGACCAAGCTCTAACTTTCATCTCACCACTCCACCTGCCTCGCATTCCCGCACAACTTACGCAAAGGCCGCCAACATGGGAAGCCAAAACTGTCTTTACCACTCAAAAAGGTTAGTCGGATTCTCTTGACCATCTCTGCAATGATTTACACCTCGATTCCGTCCTTGTCTATCACCATCATATGCTTACCTCGCAACAAGGCACCTGTTCCGAGCTAAGCATGGGACTTAATGTTGATGGTGGTTTTTAGCTTAGGGTTAAAATCGTAAAACACTAAACCCTAGTAGACAGGGTGATGTCACAACATTTAAAGTAACAAGCATTTACTAGGCACATTTACTGAAACCTTTAATGTGTCCCTAAATAATTACCGGGGTATCTTTTTCAAATTAGGGTTACGACAAGCCAAACCCTAATTCCCACCTGTGCCAATGGCAAATCATGCCAGCCACACCGACCGCGCCAAAGCATGCCAACCATGCTAGCCGCACCTTCTCATGCCAATATCAAATCATACAACACACCGACCGCGCCAAAGCATGCCAACTATGCTAGCCGCACCTCTGTGCCAATGGAAAATCATGCCAGCCACACCGACCGCGCCAAAGCACGCCAACCATGCTAGTCGCACCTCTGTGCCAATGGAAAATCATGCCATCCACACCGACCGCGCCAAAAGCATGCCAACCATGCTAGCCGCACCTCTGTACTAATGGCAAATCATGCCGACCACACCGACCGCGCCAAAGCATGCCAACCATGCTAGCCGCACCTCCGTGCCAATGGAAAATCATGCCGCCCACACCGACCGCCAAAGCATCCCAGCCATGCTAGCCGCACCTCCGTGCCAATGGCAAATCATGCCAGCCACACCTACTGCGCCATGCCAAACGCACCTCGCCATGGCCCCATGCCGCGCCACCATATTGGCCTTCAATACGCGGCTATCAAAACGAAGGTGTGCAACAATCAACGGTTGTCCTTCAATCCCAGAAGCAAATCCTGGCCGTCTAAGGTTACAAAACAACCTTTGCCCCCAAACCCTAGCTTGGTCACGCACCTATCCCAAGCTAGCCACGCCATGCGCCTATGGCAAACCCTTGGCCCCACATGCCAAGCCAAACCAAACCTAGCCAAGCTAGACGCGCCATGCTAAACGCACTTTGCCTTGGGCCTAGCCATGCTAGTCACATCATGCCAAGCCAAACGCCCTTGCCTTGGCCCTAGCCATGCCATGCGCCTATGGCAAACCCTTGGCCCCACATGCCAAGCCAAACCAAACCTATCCAAGCTAGTCGCGCCATGCCAAACACACTTTGCCTTGGCCCTAGCCATGCTAGTCACATCATGCCAAGCCAAACGCCCTTGCCTTGGCCCTAGCCACGCCATACGCCCATGGAAAACCCTTGGCCCCACATGCCAAAACCGCACCTACCCCAAGCTAGTCACGCCATGCGCCTATGGCAAACCCTTGGCCCCACATGCCAAGCCAAAATCGCACCTAGCCCAATCTAGTCACGCCATGCGCCTATGGAAAACCCTTGGCCCCACATGCCAAGCCAAAACCGCACCTAGCCCAAGCTAGCCACGCCATGCGCCTATGGAAAACCCTTGGCCCCACATGCCAAGTCAAACCAAACCTAGCCAGGCTAGCCGCGCCATGCCAAACGCACTTTGACTTGGCCCTAGCCATGCTAGTCACATCATGCCAAGCCAAACGCCCTTGCCTTGGCCCTAGCCACGCCATACGCCCATGGCAAACCCTTGGCCCCACATGCCAAGCCAAAATCAAACCTAGCTGTGCTAGCGCGCCA
>JAJJWW010001653.1:0-28027 GCA_023531295.1 Papaver armeniacum
AGCTCGTGGTACTCGTTTGACAAGGAGCTTATTTGCATGGAGGATGGTCAGTGGAGTTAGGGGATTAATGTGGTCTGCAACTTGAGTGAATCTACAGAGAAGTCGATACATCTGTTGGAAGTTTGTAGTTAGTCTGAGAAGAAGATGGAGTTAGGCAGAGACGAACTTTGACAATTGTTTGAATGGAACCTGGTGTTGTGGTTGAGTGCGACAAGATAAGTTCAGTGGGGAGTATTTGGCACTTGTGTTTAGAAGTGTTGATGAAACTGGACGTGGTTGCTTATTTCTGAAGAGAAATCCGACAACAACAATGCCAAGGAGAATTTGCTCAAAAATTGTGTTGGTAGTTGTCGATGACAGTTGCATAAAGTGAACTGCAGTTGGTGTTGGTTGGTGTTGGTTGTACTGGTTGTCTGTGGGGTTTTTAATGGCACTAAAACTTGCAAGTAAAAACATAATTGAAGCTGAGATGAACGGTGTTGGCTGACGATGGCAGTGATGGTTTTGACTGAACTGTGGAGGAAAGAGCTTGGCTAGAAGTAGAAACTGGAGTTGCTGCCGGATTTAGGGAGTACTCAGACTTTGAAGGGTCTGAACTTGGAAAATTGGAGTAGTATTGGACTGGGCCTTGGGCAGTTAACTGCTAGGTCTTGTATCTCCCGCAACAGCCCCTTTATAAGAAGAGAATCGAGAAGAATAGGGAGGAGGCGCAGCTACACAGCCGAACACAGAGAATAGGTTTTCATTTTAGAGTTTTGGTGGCCGCTGATTGGAGGCAAGCCGATTGCAGAGCATAGCTACGAGAAGAGAGGACGACGATTGGGTTTAATCTCTCTATCTTGTCTTATTTATTTTGATGGATTTTGAGAAATCCATTGCCATGTCTTGCTAGACTCTTTGTAACTAGGGTTTAACGTAGGAAACTACTTTGAATAAATTATATAGCAATAGACCATTATGAATTGGATATGATTAATTAATTCTTAATATTGTTTATCGAGTTATCAAAATATGAGTTGTTGCTTCACCTGTTTTGTATAACCTTTGTGCATAATTATTAGAACCACAAATATATTTGTCTACTTATTTGGTATTTCATGCTTTGGGGTTAATTCCTTTGATGGGGTATGCTTATAATAGTCAGATATTTTTGGTGAACCTAAATTTAGTTTTGTATGATTTTCTCGCTGATACAATTTGATGGTACATACTTTGGTTTAATCTTTTGATGTGCCATGCTTAGGGTATACCAGCGATATTTGCGACTCTAATACATATAATAGGTGATGTCAATAGAACGAACAATAAATAAATATTAATGAATTATGTTTCATTTCAGTAATTAAATAGGTATATTGGTGGACACGATAAACTCTGGTTACCGACTTTCCTCATTGATTTTATTTTGTTTATTTCATTTTATTATTTCATTTTCATTTCTAAAAATCCAAAAACATCATTCTTTGGTTAATTGTTTGAGAATATTGATTATTGGTATTTCTACCGCTCCCTATGGGTTCGACCCGTACTTTCCTCTGTCTACTAGTTAGACACCGTGAGATTGCGGTTATTACATATAGGGTATTCCCATATCCTATCATTGGATCCAGAGTTATCAGAAAAACTCTGCAGTTAAGCATGCTCGGGAGGGAGTAATCCAGGGATGGGTGACCATCCGGGAAGTTTTTGCTGGATTACCGCAGCGATGCCCGTTGAAAACCCCACACTGATGGATGACAGCTAAGTGGGACAGTATCGGTGGAGGGACGGGTCATTACATCCTTGTTGTCCAGACAACCTTTTATATAAATAATTGACTTTGCATTTCTTGCAAACTATCCTAAGAGCCAGGAAAACTTCATTCGTGTTATTTCTGGTGGAGACGTCTATCAGGGACGGCCCTGCATTTCATGTGGCCTACTGCAAAATTTTATTTTGCGGCCCCTTTTTACATTGAAAGGGATTTGGTGACTCCATCCAAAAAATCGACTACTCGAACACTATCATGTGACTAGAACAACTTATTGACCCTATTAAGTACCTATTTAAAAAACTAATGCAAGTGGAAATCAACAAACTTTATGAAAGCTTAACAACATGACGAGCACATTAACGTATAAAGTGAAGTGACAAGATCTTAGAGCCAGCATTGACTTAATTGTAACGTTTAAGCAACCTATCTTATGAATATAAAGAGATGCATGAATTGTATTTGAATGCTAAGTTTCTTATAACCGTTTTATCAAATTGACATAGTTCTTTGGATCCAATAAAGCATTGTGATAGACACATTTTTGTGTCTAAGTTGTCCTCCATTTTCTACATTGTTGGTACTCGATTTTGTACTTATTATGATTATGTGTTTGTAGGTATTTTTGGGGAATAAATTTTTTTGGAAGAATTGGCTTAAAAGTGTTAAACACATCCTCATTTCAGATAAGAGCACCGATCTTGTTAAAGGCACCCAACAAATGGATAGGGGCACCCTCTCCTTTCATTTTGAAACAGATTCACGTAATTTATGGGAGATTTTAAAGATTTAATGCAAAGATATCTTCTTGCCTATTATACAGGAAGTTTCCATATCTTGAAGGTAAAAGAGATAATATACTTTTGAGTTGGTTTTTGTTGAAAAGGAGAAAGAAAATTTGGGGTTTTATATAAAAAAAAATAAAAATATATCCCTAGGATTTTATTCTAGCAAATAAAGAAGATTTGTGATAATGGAGAAAGAAATTATTCATGAGATATCTTTCATTAAAGAGAAGATCTGATGGAGTTATGGAAGAAGATTTTGAAAAGATGTTTGAGTAATGGGTTATTGTGTATAAATAGGGTGCTAGTAGGACCAAACATGATTATCGAGAGAGGGGAGTTCTGGGAGCGCAAAATCACTGTTTTATTCTTCTCATTATATTTTCTTCATTGTAAACACATTTTGAGCAATGGAAAACCATTTTGAGCGTGTCTACAACATGAAAAGCTAGACCCCTACACTGGGTCGACGAAGGAATCCGAATTTCATACATGGGTAAATTTATTTTATTCTCTATATGACTTTTGCACTAATTAAAATAGAATTATGATTTTGATTAATTAGTTATCATTTCATTTGATGGGTCATGCTTGCTTAGATGTTTTGATGTCCCATGCTTAGGATTTATAACTAATATTTTGAGAATCTACCTTGGCAAAAAATAAGAGTCGATGTTATTTTATTTATTGAACGATAACTGCTAAAAATAAATAATTGAGCCTTATGATATGAATTCGGTGGAATCCCAGTCCCAGTAACTCTCTTCATCTTGTTACCATTATTTGTATATATATTTTTTTTATTTTTAGTGTTTTCTAATTTTAATTCTTAAAATGAATCTCATCAAATCCGAGTGAACGACAACTCTATTTACCACTATATAAAAACTCGATCAATTTTTGATAGACACATTTTTGTGTCTAAGTTGTCCTCAATTTTCTACATTGTTGGTACTCGATTTTGTACTTATAATGGTATTTTATGTGTTTGTAGGTATTTTTGGGGAATAAACATTTTTGGGAAGAATTGGCTTAAAAGTGTTAAAGGCATCCTCATTTCAGATAAGAGCACCGATCTTGTTAAAGGCACCAAACAAATGGATAGAGGCACCCTCTCCTTCTTCATTTCGAAACAGATTCACGGAATTTATGGGAGATTTTAAAGATTTAAGGCAAAGATATCTTCTTTCCTATTATACAGGAAGTTTCCATATCTTGAAGGTAAAAGAGATAATATATTTATGAGTTGATTTTTGTTGAAAAGGAGAAAGAAAATCTGGGGTTTTATTTAAAAAATAAAAAAAGATAATATCCCTAGGATTTTATTCTAGCAAATAAAGAAGATTTGTGATAATGGAGAAAGAAATTATTCATGAGATATCTTTCATTAAAGAGAAAATCTAATGGAGTTATGGAAGAAGATTTTGAAAAGATGTTTGAGTAACGGGTTATTGTGTATAAATATTTGAATAAATTATGAGAGGATGACAATAGCCGTTTAGGACACTATTAGCATCAAAGCAATTTTCAAGGTATTGAAATAATCATTATCGAAACATTCCAAGTCTACACCAAATGATTGTATCACACAAACCATGTAAGATGTTACTCGAAAATTTTCTCATGATATAAGATGAACTTGGTCGAAGTGAAAGCTTGCCAACACATATTTAGAGAAATATGTAAGCGAGATAAACTCGGCTCGAAATCTCAAATGTGTATATAGAAAACTATATTGTAATACGACTTATGTCTCAATATAGGAGATAGAGTAGAAATAGACTTTCCAAGTAATAGATGAGTTTAAGTCTCCACATACCTTTTGTCGATGAAGTTCCACAAGCTCCACTTAGTAGTTCTTCGTCTTCAAATGATGAATGCCGTGAAAACTAAGCTCAACTACACAATTTATGTCCTAGTTCGAGACATCTAAACATAGGTTAGGAATCAAGACTTATAGTTTTGATCACTAACATTGAAAAACATGATTGAGATAGCAACGCATGCGAGTTCGACCGAGCAGTGCTCTAACAGAAAATTACATAAACACTATACACTTAGTAGACCTCATGTTCCAAAACAAGAAGCTTGGTGGGGGAAATTTGTGCATCTCTGAATAAGTTGGTGGGAGTGGTGGTGTATATAGGATATAACTTTCAGTGATACGGACTAGAAACTGATTTTTTTTTGCGGCAATACATGGTGTAGGTCATTTTAAGAGAGAAAAAATTGTATCTTATATACGTTAACTTTTTTTTTTGTGGCCCTTTCCAACTTGTGGCCTAAGTAAGGCTTTGCTTGCTTTAGGTGGAGGGTCATCCTAACGTCAATCCGGATAGGAAGGTATCGTAATTAGGAGAAATCCCTTACGAACGCTCGTTTAAAGACTGTTGTGGTATCAAGATGCTTTACAAGTACCGTTGGTGGGAAACTAGATAATTGCATTGTTATTTTTGTTTCAGCTATTTATTTGATTGACTAAGGGTTGTTGAAACTTTAATTGCACCTAGTTTGATTATTCTTGAGAGGCTTCTCTTCTGACATAAAGGTCACTCAAACTAGATCAAAGTATTGACGAGATATTTAGAGATGTTTTTAGATCAAAAGACAACTTGTGATTATTCATTGTTATCAGACTCCGTCATGCATGTGTGATCGATCATAAGTAGATTCAAGTTTGTGTTGTGCATGTACAATAGAAGGCAATTGAAGATTTGAAGACAAGAATATTTTTCTTATTGGTTTTCGTATCTCGTGATTTGTGCACACATCTTGATCGGCTGGGATTCGACTTAGATTTGATCATATACTCGTATTGATCGACAACTATCATTTGGTGGTATTTTTCAATATCAGAATCTGATAGTTATGAATCTAAATCTAATTTGATGATTCGGATTGATCTTACCCGACAAAGGAGTTTACTAATTTGAACGGAAGAGCCGTTGTCAAAACTCAACGAATCTTTATAAAAGATTATTGGAGTATACCAAACAACTTTTTTCCGTTACTGTTTGGAAGACGATCAAAAGGAGTTGAGTGCTTAAAACTTTACATCGGTAAAGCAACTCAAGATAGTGATTTCTGTCTTGGGATTCACATACGTTGACCGGACAGTTGTAGGCCCAGGGATACTGAGGGAACTAATACTAGGGGTAGATTACTTGGTATCAATTATACTAAGTTGGCTTCGTTCTTTGTATAATAGATTAATTCTGAGAGTACTCAAAACTGGAAGAAGTCCCGTGGTTTTTCTGCACTTGCGGTTTACTCATTAACAAATTCTTGTTGTGATTTACTTTTAGTTTCCGCAATTATAATTGTTTTATTATAATTACAAGTAAATACATTAGTACGTTAATCATAGTCCCTTGAAATTGATCATATAGTCAATTGGTCTTGTACCGTATCTATTCTCAAGTGAACACCTTTTTGTCATATTTTCTCAACTTTGTCCACAAACGATCACACTTTGTATCGAACTTATAGGTTGAAATGAAAAGATTGTGGTGTACTTGGGTACCCTCGTCATTTCAACAAAGACCTCATTCCTAGACCCAATTTGTCTCAAACTTGCATATTCAATTCACTCATACTCCATATACTCTACAAACACACATTTCATACCTCTACATACAAGCATGGCATCATTTGACTCCGCCAAAGATTTGGTCATAACCGAAATATGGTATGTCGTAAGTCTAGTTGTGGATCTCCCCCTCGTAAGGGTAGAACCCAACCCTTTTGGGCAAAAATTTATAACCAATATAGGCGAGATTATGGGAATCCAAAGAGAAGAAGTCTTCAGCAAATTCATGATAGGTACGAAGTCATCCAAAATGCGGTAGTTACTTTTATATCTATCCAACAATGGATCTTCAACTGTAGCTATCCAAGCTTGTATCCCTTCAACAATTTGTAAGTATTTTTACGGCTTATTTAATTTTACATATGCTAAGTTGTTTGATCTTTTAATTAAACAACACTAACAAAGTAAGTTTGTGTTGTGTTGTGTTTTTGTATGAGCAAGTCATAAAAGCATACTAATTGGAGGAAAAGGGAGAAGCATTCACATTTGATGAAAGTATCACTTCATAGTATCCAAAATTTTGGAATATGCCCCAAATTTATGGCGGGTTTTGTTGAACCGGAAATAATACTGTACTGGTCACTCTCATGTATACATCTCCTAATAATCTGGTCTGGACAATACTTAAACAAATAAGGATCATCCCAAAAGAAGTGATTAACCTCGGCTAAAAACCTAGAACGATCTTGTTTACCCCAATGTTGGGGCATTCGACTAGTAACAAGATAGTTCACTATATTTGCATACCAAGGTAATTGGGTAACAAAGTTCATCATGAAAACTATCCCTAACATGAGGAGAATTATCAGGGGTATTCACAACAAGCCTACATAAGTGATCCGCTACTACATTTTCTGCGCCTTTTTTGTCTCTAATGTCTAAGGAAAATTCCTGTAACAAGAGGATCCATCTAATCAATCTAGGTTTAGTATCCTTCTTGGAAAGAAGATACTTCAAAGCAACGTGATCGGTGAAGATTATGACCTTAGAACCTAAGAGATAGGGTATAAACTTGTCTAAGGCAAACACAATGGCTAAGGTTCCTTCTCCGTAGTGGTGTAGTTCAACTGGGCATCATTCGAGTTTTGCTAGCATAGTAAATCACATGAAGTAATTTGTTTTCTCGCCGACCTAGCACAACACCAATAACATAATCCGAAGCATCGCACATGATCTCAAAGGGTAGGTTCCAGTTAGGTGCCTGGACTATGGGGCGGTAGTAATTAAAGTCTTAAGCTTCTCAAAAGCCTCTAAACAAGCATCATCAAAGACAAACTTAATTAACATCTTTTGCAAGCAAATTGCAAAGAGGTCTAGAAATCAAGCTAAAATCCTTAATGAATCGACGATAAAACCTCGCATGCCCTAAGAATGACCTAATATCTCTTACGGTTTTCGGGACCTGTAAAGTCTCGATAAGGTCAACTTTGGCTTTATCTACCTCTATACCCTTAGAAGATACGATATGCCCTAAAACAATTCCTGATCGAACCATGAAATGACATTTCTCCCACTTAGGTACTAGATTTTTTTCCTTACACCTAGTCAACACTAATGACAAATGATGCAAGCACTCATCGAAAGATGAACCAAACAATGAAAAATCATCCATAAAGACCTCTAAGAACCGTTCTACCATGTCCGAAAAATATGCTCATCATGCAACGCCGAAAGTCGCGAGGGCATTACATAGCCCTAAAGGCATGCGTTTATACGCAAAGGTACCAAAGGGACAGGTAAAAGTGGTTTTCTCCTGGCCTTCTGGGGAAATAACGATTTGATTATAGCCAGAGTAGCCATCTAAAAAGCAGTAATGACTATGTCCAGCTAATCTCTCTAGCATCTGGTCGATGAAGGTAAGGGAAAAGTGGTCCTTCCTAGTGACCTTATTCAATTTCATATAGTCAATACAAACACGCCAACCCGTGGTCACTCGGGTTGGTATTAACTCATTATTATCATTATGGACTACAGTAATACCGGATTTCTTGGGAACAACCTGAACGGGGATGACCCACTTGCTGTCTGAAATGGGGTAGATAATGCATGCATCTAACAACTTAAGAACCTCGGTTCGAACTACTTCTTTCATATTTGGGTTCAGTCTACGTTGCATCTCCCTAGAAGGTTTGGTGTCACTCTCTAAATAGATTTGATGCATACAAACAGTGGGACTTATACCCTTAATGTCTGCTATGGTCCACTCTAAAACTTCCTTGTTGTTTTGAAGGACGGTTACTAGCCTACTTTCCTGATCACTATCCAAGTCGGATGCTACAATTACAGTAAAGTTTCGATGGGCCTAAAAACACATACTTCAAGGTATCTCGGTAGTTGTTTAAGGTCCAACTTAGGGGCTCTTCTAACGAAGGAACTAGGGTAGACTTAGAACCGGTAATGGTTCGAACTTAGGTTTCCATCCATTACTAGTGTCTAACAAAGGGGTTGAATCTAACAAAGCATTCACCTCATTAATCACATTATCATCATCAAAATCAATCCCAAAGTGATCTAGGCATTTCTCTAATGGATCTTCTAACAAAGTGTTTGGTAATGACTCCTCGACTATGTTCTTATCATGTCCACCTCTTCTATGTTCGAGTCATCTAGTTCAGAGGGTAGCTTACTAATATTAAAAATGTTCAGCTCAATAGTCATATTACCAAAAGACAAGTTCATAATACCATTTCGACAGGTTAATGATCGCATTGGATGTAGCTAAAAACGGGCGACCTAAAATTAGGTAGATCCGGTTCTCCGGGTCGGGGACGGAGTTAGGTATCTTGGATAATAACATCCCTTTGGATAAATAAACTTGTCGACCTCTATAAGAACATCCTCGATTACACCACGAGGAATTTTAACGAACCTATCAGCCACAACACGCCTGTTACGCTCAATAAAGTCATCCCATTGAATATCAACCATTGAATCTCCTTCTAGCACGCCCAAAAGTCCAACCCTAATCTGCCAGGCACATAATTCATTTTCCCGCCAAAACCAAAATTCAAACAAGGAAGATGGGTGCAATGGATAAATTTGGGCTACACATAGACGTGGGTGCTAAGAATGAATTTGGGCTGCACATAACCTTGGGAGCCCCTTAGCCAAATCTGGGGTCCGTTTAGCAAATGTCCTCCGGGGGTTCTCTAGGTAATTTTTCGAGCCGAAATTTCCAACAAGTGTAATTCTCCAATAACACCTACAAACACACAAAACACCATAATAAATACAAAAACGAGTACCAACATAGAAAAATTTGAGGAAAAAAATTGATGTGATTTTCAATTGAGTTGTAGTAAAAAGTTCGTTGAGACTTGTGAAAGCAATAGATTTTAGACTTATAAAACTTTAAAAACAAACAAAACTTAATTCAAAATTTAATTTCAAGGTATTAGAAATAACCAAGACATTGATTCCACTATTACACATGAATGAATGATGGTAAATAATCCAAAACTCTAATTATCTTTTAAGTCCCTTACTAGTTGGAAACCCGTGCTACGCACCGGGACAAACGAAGTTTATTACGCCCTAGTTTTTATCCACTGAGGCGGGGCTTCGCCCCGCACCCGTCCTAATGAGAGTTATAATAAAACTATTATAGAATATTATCCTACACATTAATAATTAAAAATATGTAATTTTAACTTTATGATAATCAAATTATAATTTAAACTTTTTATGGTTGTGAAAACTAATTTCGAAGCAATTTAATATAGCGGGAATTAACTCAAGAAGTAAATTAAAATAAATAGATCTAAGTAATTTCAAAACAAAAATAGTTTAAATTCTAAATACTAAAGCATTATACTAAAGCATTAACTTGATTAAAACCTCGCATACTAAAAAAAAAAACAAAAAAAAATAATCTCGCTTATCTGTTGTCGTATTCATAAGTAAGCACTTCATTGCCATGTTCATCTATTTCGACCAATGGTGGCATCTTAGGATCCATTTCTCCCGATTCACCATCATGTTCATCATCGCTGCTTATGATGCCGTGCTTTCTCTCGTGGTCTTTTTTAGATGGTGTCTTGAGTTATTCTTTTTCAGGGACAATGTACTTTGTTCTTCACGTGTGTTTAATTATATTCTGTATACATTCAAGTTTATTTTTTACGTTATGTTATGGGACATTTAATTTACTACTTACAATGTTAGTAGTGAGAGGAGATACTGTTAATATATATTGTTGGAGGTTAAGAAATCTTCTTAAAGAAAATACTTTTCAAAAATTATACCAACCTTTGAAATCATTAAGTAGTTCATTACATTATCAATATCAGTATTATTAGTAGTTAGATGAAAAATCACACTTGGTATACAATTGTACCGATATCTTATATTGGAGACACTAAGAAAAAAGATATTCATATAATATAAATTGCCAACTCTAAAGAATGCACAACATACGTAGTGCTTCCGTCAAAAAAGATATAATCAAGAAAATGCACCGATTCTTTCTTGAAAATCTTATATTTTCTCTAAGAATCAATAGACCAATTCAACTAATCTTCCAAGCTCCAACTTCTAAAAGTTAAATGAAAAATCACACCCATTATATATATACCGATATCTAATATTAGGGAAAAAATAATCAAGACATTAATATAAAATAGATTGCCAACTCTAAAAAGTGCAAAGCATATGAAGTGCTTCCTAGTCAAGAAGGGGTCCCAATTAACAACTCAGTTTATAATGAAAACACCAATTATCATTTAGTAGATTAGCGGTTGAAAAAAATTATTCACCAATTAAATATAATAAACTTAATTATGAGATGTTGTTAAACTCTACGAGATCAAGTTCTAATACAAGTAAACACTCGATTATTTAATAAACTCTCTTAGATAATGTTTTTATCCGGTCTCAAGTCGGGGACAACGTGCCAAATTAATAATTCACTAAAAATAAAAAATAATATTTTTGATTATCTATGTAGGACCCATATGAAATATGATCTCAATATATTAATGATTTATGAAGATTTTTTGAAAAATGATTCAATTGTCTTTTGTTTTATATTAAAAGCAATATCACATTAAATTACATATCTAATTTTTCTTATCATTAAATCTGGTATTGTTTTCTCATAGATCATCAAGAAATTATTTAATGTCATTACTGCTTTAACGATCTCGTTTCGTGAAGGGGGTTATATTGTAGAACTTTCATCACCTTCTTTCCCATTTTTATCAGTTCCCATAACATTCTTAATTATATCTTCATCAGTCAATAGTTGCATAACTTCATTTTCTACCGGATATTCAGGACATCTTGACATTCATTGAACTTACCCGACTTTTTGACCAAGCTTGTGTTATTAGTTAATTGAAGTTTACAATGAAGCAAAGCGGGAGATTTAAGGGTGCTTTGAAGAATTTAATATTCTACAAGTATTTAGAAAATAATTCTTTCATAATAAATTTCTTTATAAGTTCATAATTATTAATTTATCGGTTAATTAATATCTCACTTAATTATTTTGGCGGTCCCAACAACATTAATTTATAGAGTTTCTACTATAGAACTATCCACCAAATTAAAAATAACAATTAAAACTATGTAATTAAAAATTTCTACTAATCAAACATATAATACTATTATCATCTTAAGATCTCACGTAATTTCAAGCAATTTAATAAAACAAGAATATATTTTACAAATAAACTAAAATAAATAGATTTAAGTAATCTCAAAAGTAAAATAGTTTAAACTCTAAATACTAAAGCATTAAACCTGATTGACCTCACATACTAAAAACAAATATAAAATGTTCAACATTGCAAGCCTTGATAACTCAGGGAAGTAACTAAGAACATCGAGGTCGATTTATTAAATTCTATGGTAGATAAATCAAAAGTGCTAATAATAATCTTGTCAATTAATTCAAAACATTTAATCACAAACCTTGAACAAAATAAATTCTTAACTACTAATTAAATAATTGATATTATCTAAAAACTACTAATTAACCAACATGATACCTAAACACCTAGTACTTTGGGAATTGACTCCCACTTGGTGAGGCGGGGCTTCACTCGAGTTAATAACGGTAGTGCTTAACGAAACCATCAATCCTAATATAGTATATAAGCAGTTGGAACTAAATTCATCAATTACTAACTGTTTAAAGTTTTCAAGATTAATAAAAATCCTCTAAAAGAAAATACTTATGGAAAATCATGTCGATTATTGAAATCAATAATTAGTTCATAACATTACCAACATCGGTACTCTAAAAATAATTGGTAAGGATAGATTTGAAGTCTTTTAATCCAAAGTAGCACTACAACGACATTTAGTCTTGCTTAGATTTTGAATTTTCATTTCTTGCTTAATCCATTTTTGCAACTTAAAAGTAAAGAAATAAAGTCATAATAATATTTTGCCTCAAAACTCCAATGATGGCTTCCAGTTCCGCCCAAATATTGTTCGTACTTCACCCGCTATACACTCCCCCAACTACCTTACAACCATATCATATACTTGTGTTAAGAATCAACTCACCAACTCAATCGCTCCTCCAGGCTCTAATACGTTGCGCTTAAAGGAAAAACATATGAAGTGCTTTCTCGTGGAAGAAGATATGATCAAGGAAATACACCGATATATCTTTCTTCATAAATCATACACTTGCGCTAATAATCAAGCATCCCGCCAACTCAACTACTCCTCCAGTTCCAACTTCATATAGTTAAATGAAGAAGAAACACTAAAAAGAATCACCCACTATATAGTTGTATCAATAGTTATACGGTGGAAACTCTTTTAATTAATACTCGATTATTTAATAAATTCTCTTAAATAATATTTTTGGCCGGTCCCAAGTTGGGGACAACGTGCCAAATTAATAATTCGCTAAAATTATAAGATAGTACATTTTTGATTACCTATGTAGACCATGAAATATGAAATATAAATTAATAACGAATATATATATTCCATTAATGAGTTACGAAGATTTTTGAAAAATGATTTAATTGTCTTCTGCTTTTTTGCTAAAGTCATTATCGCATTGAATTTCATCTTTAATTTTTCTTATCATTGTAAGAATTTTTAGTATTGTTTTCTCATAACTCAGAAGAAATTATTCAATTTGATTGCCGCTTAAATAACCTCATTTCGTGAAGGGGGCCATATTGAAGAACTGTCTTCATCTTGTTCCACATCTTTATCGGTTTCATAACGCTCTCAATTATTTGTTCATCAGTCAACAACTGTAACTTCATTTTCTTTCGGATAATTTAGGACATCTTAGACATTCATTGAATTGCGATATCCCAATTTCTTGATCGATTTTTTGCAAGTCGTGAGTGATTTCACTGTCATGTATGTTTATCCAAATTTTCTAAACTTGTGGTATCTATTGATCGAAGTTTACAATGATGAAAGCATCGATATTTTCTAAACTTGTGATATGAAATTTATCTATAAGTTAATAAAATATTAATCAATATATAAATTAATAATTATTAACTTATAAGTAGAAAAAGAATATATATTGTACTCCAAGAAGGTTAATTATACATTATACAACTTGAGTACGATACATTATACATTATTCCTATTTTCTAACTTTTTAAAAATAGTTGATTTATGAAACCATAGTTAGTCCCATTTCATAACAAACTTGATTAATGTCCAAATCCCGCTCTTTCAAACTAAATATAAACAGTTTTTAGACCAAACATAAGCCATGGTTTCGTGGACCGCATGTGGGAATAAAAATAAGCGCAACTTTAAACGTGGTCCTCATCTATAAATACCCCTTATAAAAATAATTTGGTATCTCACAGGTTGTGTAATAAGCCATCTTCTTTTAAAAAGAAAAAATGACCGCAAAGATTATCTATCAACATGATTAGTTGTGATTAAAAATTGAAGCATATGTTCTAAGTTGTGATTAAAAATTGAAGCATATGTTCTACGACCTAGGTTCGTAAAATGTAAGGGAAAGAGAAAAGTGTTCCTTTATTAATGAACTCAAATGTTCAGGAATTAGAGAAGATAGAAACTTGATCTGTTTATCTTAAAACATTGAAACCAAAATTTATGTGCAAATATATTATGTATTAATCGAACAAATAGATCTCACTAAAACGTTTGGGCCCAAACAAAGATAAAGGTTACTAATGAGAAAAAATTAAATAAAGATGCGGTGAACGATTATAAAGTAGGTCGGAATGAGGGTTTGTGTATAGAACTTCCCAGATCTATAATAATATTTGCAAATGGGAAATGTTTTGAACCACTCTTTAAAGAAATAAAATATATAAATTCGTCTTAATGCTTTGAAGTATTGGCTGAAAATTCCCTTATTTGCACTCGATTTACCCGTAATCTTTTCTCCATCTACAATCTCCATGCGAGGTTTTCCAAATAAATATCAACTCGGGATTGGTGGGGGTGTTATAACTCCCTCCGGCTCATTAGACCCGTCTCGAAACCTAAAACCGAATACAACAACAATCATTAGATATCTTTAAACCACGTAAAGTCATCTAGTTAAAATGTCTCTACTTTATGCCGTATCAATAAGGTCCCGTGTAGAATGAATGTGATTTCAAAAGAGCTATTCTCAGTTTCTATGCAACATCGGGAACAAACAAAAAATAAAAGAAATTCAAAACTTGAGTTGACATATTTATGTTATAACTTCTTTTAGTACTTTTGTTAGTGAGCTAAAACATACCTTGTCCAAACTATGCCCTAGCAACTCGGAATCGCAAGGTCATTCATTTCATATTTCAATGGAAATATTCAATATCCCCATATATACCATTTTTTTACATAAAGTATTTAGAAGCCTGAAAAAAGGAAAAACATTCTTATATATGAAACAAAGATTGCATAAAGGCCGATAACTACCATTAATATGATTGCCTACTCTTAATGGATGCCAAAGTAACACACTTTAAAATTAAATGGAAGAATATATATCACACACAATTATAAATTTAAGATGGATTAGGATAGTGATGAATGATATCAAACAAACATGGGTCAAAATTCTAAAGCTAAAACTTAAAAGTTATTTTATTTATTTATTCTAGGATTATGGATTTACTTAAAAAAATATTGATATATAAAACATTTGGAATAAACATGGACTAATACGTGATGTTGAATTCAAAGGTCAAGACAAAGAGAATAGGAAAAAGTACCAAATTTATTGTTGTAAATGATGTGCCTGCTCATATAGTGCGGGTAACATGAAAAGAATGAAAGACCACCCTATTTTACAATACAATCCACTAATATCGTAATTAAAAAATGAAAAATCAAAAAAGAAAAAGAAGCCTTAATTGTCTTCGTAGGAACTTTAATGTGCATCAAATTAATAAAAGTAACCGAGAATAAGGATCATCAAATGAAACCATCACCCGCAACAAAAAAAAATCAACATCCAAATGTATTTGCAATCCTATTCGACTAAAATAAAATCGAAATAGCGCCATATGTTACCATACAATAATCAAACAAGAATTTAAATCGATATAAATATTGATTAAAAAAATCATCACAACAATTTGTCCTCATTATTCCAAATCATTAATGAAGAGTTCAAAGCGATTAACAACCATAGAGTAAATCCTACCAATTGTTGACTTGAATGAAAAATCCAACCACGAAAATGAAAATTACCCGAAAGCAGTCTTCATATGAGAGGAGCAATGCCAATCAACTAAAGGTTTTCATTATATCTCGCAAAACGATGAAATTGAATCGTAAGCACCCACTAACAAAAGACAAAAATAGCAAAGAAGCAACATCCAAAAACATCAAAAGAAGAATGAGGCTTGGATTTGCAATCAAGAATTTTTTATATAGGGAGAGAGAATATTTAATTTTTTTTAATTAATGTATTATATTTACCAAGAAAAATCAAAAAGATTTTTTTTCTTCTCCATTTTGTTTTATCTTTGCCTCTGGATTAATTAGGAAACTATATATATAAAATATTGTTATTTTTGGTTAGGTATATTGCCGATTTAATATTATGTGATTTTTTTTTTCTTAATCAATTTTAGGAAAATGTATTTAGAATATTGCTATTTTTAGCTAGTTACATTAGAGTTATTATGTTCACGGATTTTTTTTCTTTGCTGATAAATATAGAATGAGTGATGTAGAAAAATAATTTCTGGATTAATTTTAGAAAATTAAATTTTTAATATTGTTAATTTTTTTATCTTATATTTATTGGATTTGTTACCTTCTATCACATATTAGATTTTTCAAGATGATCCTAACAATTATTCATAGATATTTTACCTTAAAAATAATCTAAAAAATATAAATATGATTTTTCTACCCCATAAACATTTTTATCCGATTTTCTGAAATTAATATAGAAATTTTTCTAAATAATGGGGGCCGTCCATCGCGTGTGTCCCACTAATCCATCCAATCTACACCGCACATTGTCAGATCAACGCACCATATCTAACGAAATTTCATTCGACGAATACGAATGGTTTCTCAATTAGCCAATTAGAGCGTGAGGTCAAATTATAATATAGTATTTTGTTAATTCTCTGGATCTTTTACAATAATATATATATATTTTTTTTTAATCATAAATGTCCAAAATTAATATAGTAGTTTTTTTATTTTTTGGATTTTCATAAAATTATAAAAGATTATTTTATTCCATAAATATGTTGAATTGATTTTTTTTTTATTTTAATCATAAATGTCCAGAATTAAAGAGTGATTTGCATTCTTTATATAGATGTTAGAAACTTAGTTCCAAAAAAAATCTTTAAAATCGTTATGGAATTAAATCCAATTATATGATTTGTTATAAAGAAAATAGGGATGAAGAATGATTTCCATCCTTTATTAACTATTGGCTTTGTTTTTATTAGTAAATTAACCGTATTAATGGAACTTGTTAGATTGTGTTCAAGTAAATGATTAGATTTTTTTTTTATATTAATGGATATCGTTAACATAAATATAAATAGTAATTTAAATATCAATTAATGTAGTATTTTTTATATATTGTTGGTTTTTCCTTTGTTAGATATTTATCATTAATACTAAAAATTAATATAGCTATTTCTATATTTTTTTTCCTTTTAAAAGATAAAAAAAAATATAAATCTTTTTATTCCGTAAATACGCTGATTTTATTTTTTATTCTAATCATAAATGTCCAAAATTATAATATAGTATTTTGTTAATTCTCAACAATACTATATAGCAAAAGAAGCAACATCCAAAAACATCAAAAGAAGAAAATGAGGCTTGGATTTGCAATCAAACGTTTTATATAGGGAGAGAGAATTTTTAATTTTTTTTAATTAATGTATTATATTTACCAAGAAAAATCAAAAAGATTTTTTTCTTCTCCATTTTGTTTTATCTTTGCCTCTGGATTAATTAGGAAACTATATATATAAAATATTGTTATTTTTGGTTAGGTATCCGATTTAATATTATGTGATTTTTTTTTTCTTAATCAATTTTAGGAAAATGTATTTAGAATATTGCTATTTTTAGCTAGTTACATTAGAGTTATTATGTTCACGGATTTTTTTTTTATTAAATATAGAATGAGTGATGTAGAAAAATAATGATTAATTTTAGAAAATTAAATTTTTAATATTGTTAATTTTTTTATCTTATATTTATTGGATTTGTTACCTTCTATCACATATTAGATTTTTCAAGATGATCCTAACAATTATTCATAGATATTTTACCTTAAAAATAATCTAAAAATATAAATATGATTTTTCTACCCCATAAACATTTTTATCCGATTTTCCAAATTAATATAGCAATTTTTCTAAATAATGGGGGCCGTCCATCGCGTGTGTCCCACTAATCCATCCAATCTACACCGCACATTGTCGATCAACGCACCATATCTAACTAAATTTCATCGGATTTAATACTTAATGGTTTCTCAATTAGCCAATTAGAGCGCGAGGTCAAATTATAATATAGTATTTTGTTAATTCTGGATCTTTTACAATAATATATTTTTTTTTTTTTTTAATCATAAATGTCCAAAATTAATATAGTAGTTTTTTTATTTTTTGGATTTTCATAAAATTATAAAAGATTATTTTATTCCATAAATATGTTGAATTGATTTTTTTTTTATTTTAATCATAAATGTCCAGAATTAAAGAGTGATTTGCATTCTTTATATAGATGTTAGAAACTTAGTTCCAAAAAAAATCTTTAAAATCGTTATGGAATTAAATCCGATTTATATGATTTGTTATAAAGAAAATAGGGATGAAGAATGATTTCCATCCTTTATTAACTATTGGCTTTGTTTTTATTAGTAAATTAACCGTATTAATGGAACTTGTTAGATTGTGTTCAAGTAAATGATTAGATTTTTTTTTTTATATTAATGGATATCGTTAACATAAATATAAATAGTAATTTAAATATCAATTAATGTAGTATTTTTTATATATTGTTGGTTTTTCCTTTGTTAGATATTTATCATTAATACTAAAAATTAATATAGCTATTTCTATATTTTTTTTCCTTTTAAAAGATAAAAAAAAAATATAAATCTTTTTATTCCGTAAATACGTCGATTTTATTTTTTATTCTAATCATAAATGTCCAAAATTATAATATAGTATTTTGTTAATTCTTTGGATCTTTTACAATAATTACATGAAGCTATAAATGTAATTATTTTATTTTATAAATATGTTAATTTGATTTTTTTATTTTAATCATAAATGTCCAAAATTAATATAGTAGTTTTTTTATTTTTTGGATTTTCATTAAATTATAAAAGATTATTTTATTCCATAAATATATTGAATTGATTTTTTTTTTATTTTAATCATAAATGTCCAGAATTAATATAGTAGTTATTTTTATTTTTTGGATTTTCATTAAATTATAAAAGATTATTTTATTCCATAAATATATTGAATTGATTTTTTTTTTATTTTAATCATAAATGTCCAGAATTAATATAGTAGTTATTTTTATTTTTTGGATTTCCAAAATAAATGCACAAAATTAATATAGCAATTTTTCTAAACAATGGGGGCCGTCCGTCGCGTGTGTCCCACCAATCCAGCCAATCTACACCGCACATTGTCGATCAACGCACCATATATAACGAAATTTCATCGGACGAATACGAATGGTTTCTCAATTAGCCAATGAGAGCGCGAGGTTTCGGTCACCGGCCCAATAGAGGAGGAAGGGTAAGAAGACCAGTGCTACTTTTATTCGGGAGTGAGGGATGGTATTGAGTTTTTAGGTTGTTGATTTTCTTAATTCACAAATAATCATACAAATCCTCAAATATTAATTGTATTCCCAAGCATAGATTATAAATTGACTAAACAAAGTATAACCTATCAAATTGAATCACAACTAATTAAGAAAATTATGCAAATAAATTAAAACTCTGCAAAAGCAGTGATTGAGTTAATTATAAATAATAAATTAGAGAATAAAATGTTTACCAATTATTCATGCATAAATAGCTTCCTCATTGCCTTGGTTGTGGGAGAATTAGCTCATCATCATGTTGGAAACACGCTCAAAAGTTGATTCCATTGCTCAAAGTGTTTACAAAGATGAAATATAGTGAAAATGGTTAAACCTAGGGTGTTTGCAACGCTTATAATTGTTGCAAAACAGCATTACAGAGAACGATAACGTGGTAGTGTCACTTTGTCACTATCACCGTAGTATCGCGACCCACAATGGTTTGTCGTTGTCACCGTAGCATTAACGATCGCCTCTCGGTGGTCTTTTGTTCTTGGTGTTCTTCATAGCAGCAGAAATGACGGAGTTCTGCAAATCGATTTTTTCGGCTCAGTAGTGTTCTAAACTTCTCCCAATCACTCTGTCCCTTTCTCTGAAATCCCAGAACCCTTTATATACTCGACAGGCATCAGAATATCACTTAATAACTTCAAACAATTCTCCATTACAAAGCATTGATAAAAATATTCTCGGAATATTTTCTTCCCTATTTTACCTCCTCATGTTGTTTTCTCGTGACATAAGACTCCCAACACGTTGACTAACCATCCAGAAGTAGTATAACACGGAGCACGCACACGAAAATCTCTCGACCACACACTCGTAACTCGAAACCCGAGAGACTCATTTCCTTCCATGCTAGAATCTAGTCAATTCTATCCGAAATAATCAACCACACCACGCACGTTACGCTCAATAAAGTCATCCCAATGAATATCGCCATTGAATCTCCTTCTAGCACGCCCAAAAGTCCAACCCTAATCTGCCGGCACATAATTCATTTTCCTTAAAAACCAAAATTCAAACAAGGAAGATGGGGCGATGGATAAATTTGGGCTACACATAGCCGTGGTGCGAGAATGAATTTGGCCGCACATAACCTTGGGAGCCCTTTAGCCAAATCTGGGTCCGTTTAGCAAATGTCCTCCTGGGTTCTCCTGTAATTTTTCGGAGCCGAAATTTCCAACAAGTGTAATTCTCCAATAACACCTACAAACACACAAAACACCATAATAAATACAAAAACGAGTACCAACATAAAGAAAATTGAGGACAACTTAGACACAAAAATGTGTCTATCATAAGGGATCTGAAATTACCCCCTAATTACCCATTTTAATCTTTTAGTGATATGCCTCAAATAAACCCCAAATTCAAGGTCTACAACATCACATGCCAGGCTGCGCTATCCATTTATTTTATCAGGTCGACAGGCCAGGCATCATCATAAGGTGCCCATACAGTTTATCATCATAAGGTGCCCATACAGTTTATCGGGTAGTGTTAATAATTTTGTGCTCATTACCGGCCCGCCCACCACCCATCAAGGTCAGGCCGGTTGGGCTACGGATTTTTGGTTGTTTTTATTGACTATTAATATATTATATACATGATAAATTTGAATAATTATTTTCACTTCCAACACCAATTAGTTTACAATATTAATTATATCTTATAAGTAATGCAAAATACATGCGAAAATTATGATGTTGTGGTTGCAAAAACTATGACCGAACTTAAACAGGCTATTGGGCAGGCGGGCAGGTTGGGACCAAAATCTGAACAAAGCCTACGTCTATCGGGCAGGCTGGGCTAGCCTTGACAAGATATCGGGCGCTCATGGGCTCCTTCGAACGCAGGCTGCACATGTCAGGTAGGGCCGTGCAAAAAATCCAGAACCACAGATTTCACACATATCCGTCCGTGAAATTGCGGATGAAACCCAATCCGCAAGAGCTATGGGCCGGACACAGGTGGGATTCTCAAATCCGCACGTTTACATGGTTTGGTTGAAGTTGGACTTTGCTATCCACGGATTTACCTGCACCGCACGGTTTTGGAAAGACCGATTATTAAGTGACCCACTATGCATCTCCCCTTGTAATCTGATGGGCTTGATAGTAACATTTTGATTTTCTTGGGATGTTTGCTCCCACCGACCGTACATTTCATACTCAACAAGTGTATCTGATAGTTTCACTCAGACAGTACTGTAGACACAATTTGGACAAATACCAATTGGTATTACAACATGCTACATGGTAGAAATCATAAACCTTCTTTTGCATATTCAATCGGATTGTGACAAGAGTTTAGTATTTCTCTTGCAGTTCATCCTTTGCTTCAATCAGCTGCAGACGAGCTTTCTTCAGCTGATTCTCAACTGCTTCACCTTTGATTTTCCAGCACAGGAAGTCAGACCTTGCTCCAACAACTCAGCCTTAAATTTTCGCGATCAAAATCCTACTTCATAGAGTCAAACCGCTCTTTAGACCACAGGGTGCCAAATATTCCAGTATCTCTGCCATCTGTAGATTCTACTTGCAGAACTCAATCCGTTTAGATGACATCTCTACAAAAGGATATTGATACCAGTGACCACCATTATTGGGGCAGGATATGACGAGGCTGGCATAACTCTGGTAGGAGGAATATGCCCATGTTTTAAGCTTGAGTTACACAGAGAGACGCTGAACCTCCCATGACCACCCTTGCAGTTGCATCGTTCTTCTATGAATGGTTGTGGGCCTTGAAGCTCCTGGATGGTCAACTAGTTACACACTACTTTCACCAACTATTAGTTTGGTTTACTTCCCAAATAGTATCTCTGAACTCCTGTCTGGATCTGTGCCCTTCAACTTATCAACTGTTCAGTCCTCAGTGATCTTACAGGTAATCTCAATTCTTTTCTCACTAGTATCACTTAACATGTACCATGTATTCGAGTCGCCCAGTTGACATAGACGCAAGAACTAAGACACCATCCCTAGCAAGTTTCTGTATTTCATTTGCTCCGCAGAATCCAAAAACAAGGTTAAGAAATCAGATTATTCCGGTTAACAGGCTGAAATATGTCTGAATCATACCAGAAAATGTCAAAATTCCACCTGGTCTTGTTAAACTAGATTACCAAACAGATAATTATAATATCATATATCACTTTGTTATACGGATCAACTAGTACTAGCAAAACTGAACTCCACATAGGTAAAACAGGACAGATTGGCAGGGAAAAGGAAAATTGGTCTGTGATCATACACTTTCCTAGCTCCCCTGTAGAGAAATCCTTGCCGTCCTATTGAAAAAAAATTGCAACCATTTATAGAATTAATTAAAGCCTGAAGCGAACACACGATGCATCACCACCAGCTTTGACAACTTCAGAGCAATTGTCTACTATACGTTGAAAGAAGGTTAACTAACCCAGTTCGCATTGACTGCAAAGATAAACCCTCAAAGCTAGCAAGCTTAAGCAGAATAAAAAAATGGGATGTATAGAAAATTGCTTGGACTGCAATTTGTCACAACAGGAAAGAGGTTTATTTTTAAACATTTTGTACTGTACTGAATGTATAGGAACTAGAGAGCTGTCAGTCAAATGAATTCTTATATTCGGATCCTTAATACTCTGGAGTGAGGATGAGAATGAGAGAGTAGGATTTGGGTAGTCTAGATAATTAGTATACCAAAGAAGTAATTGATCACTTCCAAAAGGAGATTATTATCCAATTTCCATTTAGATGTAGAGTCACACGATATGTTGGTAACTAATAAGTAATAATTATTGACTGTCAAGAATAATCATCTTCATGTAAAGTGCATGTTGAAGTTAGATGTGCATATGTTCAAGAAGAGAAGAGTACAACCATAGTGTCATATCTAGCTAAAAGAAAACGAGAATAATACGAATCAGTCAAAACTACTTGAACCCCGACTGGTGATAGTTAAATCATTGGCTGGTAACAGAAAAGAAAACAACACAATATAAGAAAATTGAAACTAACCGAAAAGGATAAGGAGCAAAACTTATAAGAGTCAGGTTCACTTTGTGGAGACTATTGAAAGAAACCAACTGTAACTTGACGTATCACCTATTCGGCAGGAAGAACCAGAAACTTTAGCTAAAGAATGTTTGGTTTCTTGCACGCAGAGACTAAAAAGATTAGCTTTTCAACTTCTAAAGTTAATGTTAATGACGCATACCATTTGATTTTTTCAACATTGAGATTCTAAGTGGGCCTTTAAAACCCTACCCATGTTTTTCAATTAGAACTCCATAAGTACTAAAAATGTAGTGAAGCAAGGGACTATTGGCGTACTACGAAGAACATGCAATTTCTGAACACAAAAGCAAAAAGTGTTAAGATTATGTTTCTCACCAAGTTGCAGCAGTCTCTGATCACAGCTTGACATCAACATCAACTGCAGGAGGAAACTCGAGTCGCATCCATGACTCTAGAGTTTTTCAGTTGGATAGAGAATATTGATGAGACGCTGGTGAGTCCTGATTTCGATATGGAATCTTGCGTCTTGGTGACCTCGAGGAGATTTGAGAACACAATAAATTCACTTCTTGGTGGGTAGATATACAGGACACATAGTGTTCGTGTTTGATGTTCTTGCTGCATCCATGATCAGCTTGCACGATTTCTCTATTAAGGGCACATAATAAGACCTTAGTTTGATTCTAATCTTCGGTGTCAGTTTCATCTGAAAACAGAAATAACCTCCCATTGATTAATATAACAAAATCATGTCACCCAAAGAGGGGAAGACTGAAGAGGTTCATACAGAGACAGTTCTTACAGTTGTACCAAAAATCAAATTACCCAGAAGCTGCTGATAAGATTCTCAATAAAGGTGAACATAAATTTCTGAAATGTCATGCTTTCTCATCTGAACTAGGCCAAGACCTAAGAGTAAAAGAGAATCAAACCTATTTACCTGATTTACTGAAAATAAATTATGGCCAGCAGTATGCAACTGTATCATTTCGCTTGACATGGTTATCAAAAAGATAAAGAGGACCAACCCTTCCGATGGACCAAAAGGTTTACTAATTTGTAATGCATTCTAACAGAAGGCTCCAATTGCCAGTGAGTCAATGTGAGTGAGCTTCTACAAAAGATGTCTCTTCTTTTGCAGTTCCTAGTATTAAATACCTTTACCACTCTCTACCAGGTTTTGCTTAGGTAATACAAAACTATGAATGTACCTACTAAACATGAAAAATAAAACACTGAAGCTGACAACCTCGTGGCTAGAAAACTGTTTAAACATTCAAACACAGCTGGGTTAGGCTTGACGGGATTGAGTTGCCTCCTTACAAGTTCATATGGCAGATTTGATTGATCCATAAAACTTCAATAAGCCAATTTCAAAACTCACTCTATGAGGAATCTGATACTTTACCCACTTAAGACCTTCCAAGTGACAGATAAGAGTTTAACAACATCGTTTGAACATCAATAGCAGTAGCACAATTACTCAAGGCTCAAGGCTGATCTAAATGGAGGTGACTTTACAAAGTTGCATTTCCTAGGCTAATAATAACAAGGGATTTACATTGGAAATAAACAAAAAAAAATGAAAATTTGAAAAACCAAACACATCACTACAATAATTTCTACTGATAAATCAACAAAAAAATGAAAAATTGAAAAGACCAACAATTCAAAATGCAAAAGAATGAGGAGAGAATCACGCACTACCTTATCAATGCAATCATCCTCAATGGAAATTTTAGGTGTACCATGAATTTCAGATCCACCAGCAACCTACAAAACCTCAATCAAAAAACAACAAAATGAAAATCCAAACATCAATAATCAAATCAAACAAAACCCATTATTGTAAACACAAAACCCACCTTAATAGCTTCCATACTTTCTCTGTCTAAGGATTCAATGAAACTGTCTAGGGCTTCTAAAGTGTCAAGCAGCTCTGGGAAGCAAAACCCTTAAAAGAAGGCTTTGATTTAAGAGATGGGAGCCTTGAGATATTTGAAGGGAAGTGAATCGTTGAGGGTTTTGGGGATTTTGAGGAAAGGGTGGAGTTGGAGGAGGGAAGAATAGGGAGAGGTTTAAGGGTCGAAGAAGAAGAAGCCATTTTTTTTCTGAGTTATTGAGAAGAAAATGCAGTAGAGATTATTTGTAATTTTTGGTTAGGGCCGTATGAGAAGAGGTGTTTGGGTGTAGGGCTAGGATCTGTTGTGATTTGGCCCGTTTTGGTATCACTTAGGGGCATGGCTATAACCGCTGGATTTGGCCCCAAGAAAAAAAGCCACCCGCATCCATCAACAACCTAAACACCCTGCTCCATGGGACTTGGGAGGTAAAATTTGGAAAAGTTATAAAAACTATAATCAGATGTCAGATCTGGCAACGAAATTTAGCTTTTGCTAAATATAGCGTGGCGGAGATAATAAATTTGTTTGGAGTCGCACACAATTTTAAATTGTGTTTGAGTCAGCGAAGGAAGCAGGATGCAAGATTTAGGTAGGCAAAAACAATATATTGGGCTAAACGTCAAATGTTAAGGGGGCTTAAAAGAAATCCCACGAAAATTGCCTTTTAAAAAATAAATTATGGGTTGTATTTAGAATTTTGGGTTTGGATGGAGCACCCCCAACACACCCCTACTTAGCCATTGGTTTGAGTATAGGCGTTGATACCATCTAAAAGTTGGGCGCGAGATATATTAAACTCTCGGCGAGCCATGTTTAATATCTCCTTTTGTGAAACGAAACTACGGCATGTCCAGTGAGGAAAGCATAAAGTTATAAAGCTATAACTCGATTTATAGGTTGTTTCTATACATACGTAGAAGATCCTTTATGACTTCTGGAAGTAAAAAAGCCAGAAGTTAGTTTGGGTATACCTAGAAGATCCTTTAGCGCTTACGCAATTATATTGCTAGCCATGCTGCTAATGTTCGGGTTGGAGAATATTTTTTTCATAGGTTAGGCGTGGCTATCCAAAAAGGTGTTGAGCTCAGCTTGTTGCTAGGCTTCCAACTAGTTTCTTACCGGATGATAATTTCTATTTTTTTTTATTTTTTTTATATTAAGAGGAAATAAATAAATGGTGATTTTTGGGCAAATAAAAAAAAAAAACTTTTTGTGAAACAAAATGATTTTGTTTCTGACTTCTGCTTCTAGTATCCAAACGCGTTATTTATTATCCTTGTCTTTTAAGACAAGGATACACGAACTTCCAAAGTATGCATACTATATCAATTTTGACATAGTTCTGTACACTTTTTTGCAAAAGCAAAAAGATCAATATTTACACTAATTATTAAGGCATCCTTGAACTTTTTCTTAATTTCTCTTAAACACTTTTAAACCACCTTTATTCAAAATAGTTTTATCTTATTGGGATTCTGAATTATTATTTAGTCTTGAGTATTCATAAACACCATTATTGCTTGAACGTTCACGACCTTACTAAGTCATTTTGAACTATCTATTATGCATGGTTTTGTAACCAACTGGACTATGAGTGCATATTTCTTCTTTGTGATATAAGGAAAAGTAGAGGTTTTTTTGCAACTAGAATTCTCGAAACCTGAAACTTTAGTTTTTATTTCCTAATCTGGAGTCGTCCTTTAGAACCCAGGTTTCCTTTTGAAATTATATTGGGTTATATGACTTTGAAGATTTCACTTAGGGGTTCGTGAAACACATTCAAACTATCTTTTAACCGATAACTCTTGTATCTGGATTATGTTCTTATTGATTATTATAGTTCATGAACAAGATAGATAGAAATCACAAAGTTCTCTTCGTCTTAGACTTTATGATTCCTCAAGATAGATATCTAAAGACTGATCTTATTGATCTTTAAACGATTGTTGTTGGAAGGTGGTTAATAATCTAGGCTGCTCTTCAGGAGTCGTAAGCTCCGGATTTGTGAGGTTTGTTAGTTTTCTATTGCAAACATATTTCTACACCTTGGTATTTGATCTAAACGGAAATCAAATAGGATTTTCTGTTAGAGGCAGATTGGTATCAAAAGTCTTCACTTCTGTTGAAGCAGCTCTTAGGATGTAAAGGACGTCAATTAAGGGAATCAAGTACGTAGAACCTTGCGAGGTTCAAGAGAAGTAAGGAGCGCAATTGTAACTGAGAAGTTTAGAGGGTGGATTAGGTCTCCATTACATTCCAGTCCGAAGACTGATATTAGATTGGTGTCTGTAGCGGCTTAATATAACGTGGTGTGTTTTTCTTCTATTGTGGTTTCCTTGTTAACAAAATTTTTGGTATCTTGTGTTTTTCCTTTTCCGCATTATATTGTTTATCTTTATAATTAGATTGACACAGGTTTATACGTATTCAATCTAAATGGATATGTCTGCTTAATTGTAATCGATTTCGAGACTAGTTTCTTGTAGAATTCTGATCGAATTTTTATATAGTGGTAAATAAGGTTGTCGTTCACTCGGACTTGTTTAGATTGATTTCAGATTTAATAAACGAAAATACTAGAAATATATACAAAATATGTCACATGATGAAGAGTTTCTTGGGACTCGGGATTTCTTTGTTTTTCATATTCAAGTGGTTCAAAAATTAATCCCTGGCAAGTATAGCTCAAAAATAAAAGAAATATTAACTCTATTCTTTTC
>JAJJWW010001654.1:0-121506 GCA_023531295.1 Papaver armeniacum
CAGTTGCTTATAATGTGCTATTGCTGTTACTTGGTTGAGGTGGTAATCTTACCATTAATTCATTGCATTTGTACTGAATTATTTATAAACATGAAATAATATGGCCAATAAAAGTGATGGACATTTAGTCAAACCAGTTCGGATAAAAAACTAAGTTAAATTCGGATCTTAGTTCTGTTATCAAAGTAAGGTTTAGTTCATTAAGTCTAATGAATGCCTAAACAAATGCTAGTTGTAACTAGTACTTGTCTTGTTTAAAAATTTAGAAGGTATAAGTTTATGGATAATTAGAACTGGTGGGGAAAAATTCAGGTTATCTTTATTTTGTGCTTATAAATTAAAAGCGGTTTTAGACTGCCGGTTTAGAAAGGGACTAATATAGCAGTTGTTTGGTTTCTAAACTAAGTTGAAAAATTATTGGACAATTGTTTCTTCAGCCTTTTCTCTCAAATAAGGCTACTTGTAGTTTGGTTTTGATATTGGTTACATAGGCACATAATCAGCCATGAGACCTATTTTACTCTGGTTACCCAAGTCTGTTCTGCGAGGATTGCAGATTCTTCCGTGTTGTCCCCGCTGACACTCGTTCTTTGTCATTTTTAGCGATAAAGGGAGAAATATATGAGTAACGAGGGTGATCTTTGCCATTGATCTTTATCTCGATTGTATATGAAAACTCATATTGGTGTGAATGTTTTATCTAACGAGAAAATTCAAAGCACATACTAAGAATGTATGTCATATGATTGGTATATAAGCATTAGTTGAATATCTACCTATCTTCCTTGAGAATGTATAACTGTCATTATAATACTTGACATCAACATTTTCCAAGTTGAATGTAATGATTTCATTATCTTGATTGAATGAGAATCATGGATTGTAATAGATTATTCTTACTATTTATTTATCATATCGTCATAAGGATTTTATAAATTGACAAAGGGAGATTGTTAGAGCATGGGATCAGTTGGACCTGGCGTTGTTATATAAGAGTTTGGTTGTCATATTTTTAGTGAATCAAACTCATGTTGAAGATATCTTGATTATATAGAGTTAAGCATTATAAGTTGAAGCTTGAAGTATTAGGATACCAGAAACATTAAGTATTGAAGACTTGAAGATGTGAAGAAACAGGAGCTACAAACCAACAGTGATCTTTCCACATGCAGAGGTTTACGTGATGTTGTCTGTTTATTTCGTTCTAATATCTTTTAGTGTGCATATTGAAAACATAGCTATGCCCAAACATATTTGAACTCTAGATAGACATAGTATTGGAATACAATATCAGGGTTTCATGCTTAACCATTAACTTTGTGATAGACCATGTGTAATCATTTTTGAATCCTGTGTAGTTATACAGGAGCAATAAGCCCCATGTGTTCAGGAAGTAAGTTCTGTTTCTTTGAGCAAGAAAAATTAAGTGTTATTGGTTTTGTTCAGCTGTTATATCTTATGAACAGCCAATACTTGTGATAGAGTATAACCGCTACTTGCAACTTTGTTGTGTTCCATTAGAAACTACATTGTAAAAATTTGAAAGCACATTATTCTCTTTATCAGTGGTAGATCTTAAGTAATCCCACCGAGTGTATAAATCGGATTACATATGTGTAGTACTTAAGAAGGGCAGTCTAGTAAGGAAGGGCAGTCCACAATAAGAGTGGAGTACATGAGGAGCAGCACAGAATCCTTGTGTGAGATTACATCAGAGGTTTATAGCAGAAATGGGAGCAGTCCTATGGTTGTGTCTGTTATATAATTATTACACATATATATGGCAGAGCCAGTCCTGAAGTACCTAATTAATAGACTTTAGGAAGCTAGTGACTATACACGATATCACATAGGTGGCTTAAAACTGTTTGGTGAGGCGTAAACCCATGATTGTGATTGAATATTTGGTTTGATCAATCACATAGCTCAAGTGGATAGACCAATTCAAACTTGTTTGAAAGTGTTGCCCGGAAAATCGGTTTTCAAGGTTGTAGTGTGAATACTTCGTTGTTATATTATCTCGATCTCGTATCCATAGACGATCACACGAAGTGTGAACCGATTAGTTGTATTGTCTCGAATCAGTCCATAGACAATCACTTTCGGAGGAAGGACTTATAGGTAGGAAAAGTTTTAGCTTGAGGTATATTTGGGTACCCTCGCCTTTACACTACAAATCGGTATTCACACTTTGTGTGATCGTCTATATATGGATACGAGATCGAGACAATACAACAATATAAATGTGATTACTTTATAATAGGTTCGGACTTAACCAAACTCTATTGGATCACTATCAAGTAATACGGAGTTAACATTTGTGTAATTTACTTTAAATTATAATAACAATAATTATAATTGCGGAAAGGAAAAGTAAATGACACAACAAGATTTTGTTAACGAGGAAACCGCAAATGTAGAAAAACCCCGGGACCTAGTCTAGAATTGAATACTCTCAGAATTAAGCCGCTATACAAAATCTAAACCAAAACTTCGTATAATTGAGACCAAGCAACTAAACCTAGTTCACTTAGTTTCTCCAGTATCCCTGAGCTTCCGACATTGCACGAACTGGAACAATTTCTTTGGATTATTTTCCAAACGGTAAAGGAACAACAAATTCGTTTGGTAACAACTCTATTGATTCTTTCAAGATAAAGATATCTCAAGTCACATGCAAAGTATCTCCCGTTTAAACTAATAAACTTCTATGCCTGGTTAGATCAATCTATCCAACAACTACCGAAGTAGCAGAGTTTAGATTTGCAATCAATTAATATAGATTCCAACAAGAAACTATAGGGTGATGCCGATCTCACACAACTAATCAATCGAATAAATCTGATTCTAGTTGGATCCCAGTCGATCAAGGTTTGTGCACACCCAAAGATATAGAAACCAAATAATAAATCTTCTTTGTCTTCAAATCTTATTTAATCTTCAATAAACACCTGCACAACACCACTTTAATCTCTTGTGATCAATCACGCACAGAACAGAGTTTGTTAACAATGGATTATCACAAGATGTCTTCAGATCTACAAACGGTTCTAAAGATCCCGTCGACACTTCGATCTAGTTTGAGTGAATCTTATATCAGAAGAGAAGATTCTCAAGAATAAACAAACTAGGTGCAATCAAAGTTCAACAACCGTTAGTCAATCAAATCAATTGAAAACTAAATTAAACGACAATTATCTAGTTTCCCACCAACGGTACTCGTAGAGCTTCTTGATCCCACAGAAGTATTTAAACGAGCGGTTGTAAGAGATTTCGCCTAATTAGGGTACTTTCCTCTCCGGATAGACGGCTCCACCAGAAACAACAAAAAGATGAAGTTTGCCTGGATCTTAGGATAGTTTGATAGAAATGTAAACTTGGGTATTTATAGACCAAGGATGTTTGGACACCAAGGAATTTCCAAAACTGAATATTCTCAAGATATGTAATAAATGCCCAAATCGGTTTTCATGATTCCTGGAAATGCTTTGTCCAATATTTTCCGAAATCTCTCAATTGAAAATCTCCAATTAGTAAATGCACGTTACTAATTTTTATTCTCTAGAGATATGCATTTAATTGCTGGTAATTAAAGCATATAAAACTAACAACCTTAATTAAAAGATTCTTAATTTATTTTGGACCGGGATCTCCTTGAGTTATTAAGGAATATCTTTGAACAATAAAAGATAAGAGTTATTTTTCGTGTTCAAAGTATGTTAGACATCTTTTCTTTGTAAATCCTCTTTCATATCTACAATCTTGGAATCGATATCACACTTCCAAACAAGTTTATAATTGGTTCATATGTATTCCAAGACAACTATGTGATTGATCAACTATCAAATCACTAACATGGGTTCACGGTTCTACCAAACACAAGGATCGGTTCTACCTCAATATGGCTTGCTTGTGATCGAACACACAAGTTACCAGGACTGGTTACATCAGTTACCAGGACCGGTTACATCAGTTACCAGGATCGGTTACGTCATTTACCAGGACCAGTTACCATATAATCATGGTATTACTTGTGATCGGTTACACAAGTCACTAGGATCGGTTACACCAATTACCAGGATCGGTTACACCAATTACAAGGATCGGTTACACAATTCTTTTGTCATCGGTCACACTAATTACTAGGATCGGTCGTACTAATTACAAATATCGATCATACCATGTCAGGTGATTACTTAGGATCGGTTACACCAATTAAGTCATAACAAATCATAAGTCAGGCACTGTAATTAGTTATGAAAATGCGGGGGTCTAACAACCACACCCAACAATTCGTTTGGCAATCTGAGAGGACTTACTCCAATACACTTTCTAGAGAATCAACTAGACAGTCATACTCAACTATAGTAAAGTATATCAAAGATTTTTAATATCTCTAACTCACAATTCAATCCGCAATCAGCAAATAGAAATCTGCGAGCCCGATTGAATAAGAGGAGTAACTTGAATGGTACCAAAGACCAATGTTCAAGTGTCAATCAATGTAAATCAACAACCAAAGGTTGGATATTCTAATTGATTGATACTAACGCACAAACTGTGATATTTCAATTATATAACAAAATATAATGCGGAAAAGAAATAACACAGACACCAAAATTTTGTTAACGAGGAAACCGCAAATGCAGAAAAAACCCGGGACCTAGTCCAGATTAAACACCACACTGTATTAAGACGCTACAGACTTTATCCTACTACCAATTAACTTCGGACTGGACTGTAGTGGAACCCTAATCAATATCACACTGATTCAAGGTACAGTTGCACTCCTTACGTCTCTGATCCCAGCAGGATACTACGTACTTGATTCCATTAGCTGATATCACCCACAACTAAAAGTTGCTATGATCCAAAGTTGAAGACTTGATAGACAAATCTGCCTGACACAGAAAAGTCTATAGGATTGAATAAATCTGTCTCCCAAAGAAATACCCAAGAGTTTTTTGTTCCGTCTTTTGATAAATCAAGGTGAACAGGAACCAATTGATAACCGGAACTTATATTCTCGAAGAACAGCCTAGAATTATCAATCACCTCACAATAATCTTAATCGACTAGCGAAACAAGATATTGTGGAATCACAAAGGATGAGACGAAGTTGTTTGTGATTTCTTTTTCATCTTGCCTATCGGAGATATAAATTCTCGAGCCAATTATTTCAATTGTACTCAACACGATAGAAATATCAAGATCAGATCACACGACTATAAAGATAATAGTTGGGTCTGACTTCACAATCCCAATGAAGTCTTCAAGTCGTTAACCTACAGGGTCTCGAGAAGAAACATAAGGTTTAAGGAGAATCTACTTTAGTTATGCAACTAGTAACACAGAGGAGGTGAGGGGATTAGATTTCCCAGTTTCTAGAGTTCTCCTTTTTATAGTTTTCAAATCAGGGTTTGCAATCCAAGTTACCTTGGTAACAAAGCATTCAATATTCACCGTTAGATGAAAAACCTGATTTAACCAAGCTAATATCTTTTAACCGTTAGATCGAACTTAGCTTGTTACACACAAATGAAATGTACCCTCATTTAGGTTTATGTAACCGTATCTAAACGTGTACACCATGTTGGTTCACAAATAATTAACCGAGGTTAGCCATATGATTACTCTCATATCAACCTTATTCATCTTAACCATAACTACTTCAGATGACTCAAATGAAACTAGTTAAAGAGTTGTTCAATTGCATAGAAAACAAAATTGAAACCAAATCGGTATGATTCACTTGAATCAATCATGAACATTATAGCCACGGTTTGCAAAGATTGCATTCCTTATGATTTAAATGTTTAAGTCCATGAACTGACCGATTTGACAAAGTAACCAGCTTAAGTATGCGTACTTTAGCAACCTTTTTTTGAGTTTGTTTAGTTTCCAAACTCAACAGAATTTTTCGGTTCGAAAACTTCTGCCAGTATGCGTACATACTTAAGGTGGCTAGTTAAGAGTTTGTCAAAACCAAACTCAGCAGAAATTTTCGGTTCAAAAACTTCCGCCAGTATGCGTACATGTCTCCTTCACCAATTTCGTATACATACATATGCATACACTTGGCTCCCGGTTTATGGATTTATACACTAATGTGCCAACACACTATATATGCTTATATCCAAAGATGGTTACATTCTCAAATCTTTATTTCAATCATTGAAACATTCTTCTATAATGACAATAGCCGTTTTTACACACTATTAGCATCAAAGCAATTTTCAAGATATTGAAATAATCATTATCGAAATATTCCAAGCCTACATCAAATGATTGTATCACACAAATCATGTAAGATGTTACTCGGCAATTTATCATGATATAAGATGAACTTGGTCGAAGCGAAAGCTTACCAACACATATTTAGAGAAATATGTAAGCGAGATATACTCAGCTCGAAATCTCAAATGTGTATAGAGAAAACTATATCGTAACACGACTTATGTCTCAATATAGGAGATAGTAGAAATATACTTTCCAAGTGATGGATGAGTTCAAGTCTCCACATACCTTTTGTCGAAGAAGTTCCACAATCTCCCCTTAGTAGTTCTTCGTCTTCAAGAGATGAACGCCGTGAAAACTAAGCTCAACTACACTATCTACGTCCTAGTCCGAGTCATCTATAAGGCTAGAAATCAAGACTTATAGTTTTGATCACTAACATTGACAAACATGCTTGAGATAGCAATGCATGCGAGTTCGACCGAGCGATTCTCTAACAAGTAATACCAAGATACATAACAAGTTATGATCGGTTCTACTAACTCACACATATTGGTAATTCAAAGATATGCAATGAATATATGTCTGAGGAATATTCGTTTGATGAGTTTAATCAAAAAATGTTTGGAATTGTTAATGCATGTTATGCATTAGGGAAGACTATTCCCCAAAAAGACATTGTGATGAAAATCATCCGATCTTTACCAGAAAGATACGAGTCTAAGAAAAATTCCATCATGGAAGGAAATAACCTTGCAACACTTTCCCAAAATACGTTAGTCGGAAAGTTAAAAACCTTTGATCATGAACTGCAATCCAAAGCCGGAAAGGATAATGCTTTCAAGGCACTGAAAAACACTAGAACTCTAAAAAGTGAAAGTGTTGACAACTCTGTGAACAATCTTGTATATCCTAATTTTTTGGATGAAGATCTTGATAACTCAGCTTCATTGATCCCAAGATAGTTTAGAGAACTTCTTAGGAAGAGAAATAAACGCTTCACTAGAGAAAAGCCTCATACGTTAGCTAAGCCACATAATTGTATTTCTTTCAAAAACAAAGACTCTAATAATATTGACGATGCGGATATGTCAGAGTGCTTTAAGTGTTAAGGGTTCGGTCACTTTTCCAATGAGTGCCCAAATCGAAGGAAATACACTGGAAACAACAGTTTGGCTGCAACACTTGATGAAACATCTGATCATTATGATTCCGAAGAGGATGAAGGGTCAAGTGTGGCACTCTTAGGTGAAATTGTCAATTTTGAGGAATGTAGCAATACTCATATCAATCTTGATAATTTTATTGATGATTCTTCATCAAAATTATGGAGAATGTAATGGATTTTTCGTATACTAATGAAAACTCTGTTAATATTTCAGGTACTCTTTGTTTAGATGCTAATGTTGTTTCTGAATCAATCCTCAAACCAACATATCCTTATTGTACCATTTAGGGTCACAGACTCATACAATGTTTTAAGTACAAATAAAAACTAAGGTATGCCAACAAACTGCAACTGAGGGCTAGTCGTTTGGAAAATGTGCTTAAACTTGTTCAAAAGTCCAATCCTGAGGTACGCAAAGTTAATTCTTCTTCTCCTAAAAGATTGATTGATTCAAAGGTTGAGGTAAAATCTCAAATGAAGAGAAGAGTTCGTGCTAAACATTCCGTAAAGAAGGATATTACAACTTCCATGCAGGAACCTAGTGGTGTGCATCTTGTCTCATGTGCCCTTAAAAGAGAAAAGAACTGTGCACATCAAGGCTTTGGATCAAAATTGAATATTATTACTTAGATGTCCATCTTTTATTTGTTCATCTTAATATATGTCTCAAGTAATGGTATTGAAAATTTTGATCTATGTGGAGACTTAAGGAAGGATAAAAGTGACATTTCATTCTTCTTAGGTTTTATGTCTCTTTTCTAGTACGTGAACTTTTGTTGTTCCGGAACCCTGCATGGTAAATATATTCTTCCTTAAAACTCATATCTCTTCCACAAGAAGTCTTGCTTGTTGAGAAATATATTTGTGTTTTTACAAATCCATTTTATTCTTACGCATTATGGAGACTCCAAGCACAACATCTCCTCGTAAAATCCATGCTCCGATGATTGTTGATACTCATCCAATTAGAAAGGAATAAGAGATATCATATCCTTTTGACTCATCTCTTAAAAGGAAAAGGAAGAATATGAAGAAACCAAGAGTGGACCGCTCCATTCAGAAAAGGTTTGCAACTCTTTTTGAAGAACTTAAGAAAACCAAGAAGGATGTGCAGGGCCTAAAAGTGATTCTACAAAAATCTCTTGAACTACAAGAAGCACTTGTCAAACAACAACTTAACAGGATTGCATGAACTAACTATTTCATTCATGAACCGTATGTTCATGTGGATGGGGGAAAACGGTTTGTTGGTTTTTTAGGAAAGTGAAGAGTCGAGCGCGCGGACGAGACTCCTCGACCGAAAAAATTGCAGAACCTCACACAGATGCAATGCAAAGGGAGTGCTTAGATTCGACAGATCAATTTGTAAGACTCCGGCCTAAACCAAGTCAATAGCCGTTCCAGAGTCAATTCGGTCACAAAGAGGGAGATGGGTTGATCTGTAGTAGGGAAGCTGAGAATTGTGTGGGATCAATGAGGATTGGAGATTGTGGATGTGTTGAAGGTTTCTGCAAGATTGATGAACTGTTTAGTTCGAATAAGTTCTGGGCGATTGATGGAATTTCTGAGAGTGATTGTTCGAAAAATTGTTGTTTTCAATCGTGGATCCAGAGACTTATTTATATTGTCAGAATAACGAACACATTGATCCCAATACGTGTGACGGTTTCATGAGTGCAATAGTGGGAAAGTGGAAGATCGTGGTGAAACCAGTTCCAGGTCGTGCAGAGACTTGGTTAACCGTCCACCCACTACTTTGCTAACTCCTTTAACCGTTGCACGACTTACTCACATTTCTCATCGTGGATGAATCCACATGCCATAGGCCACCAGACTAAAACCCTAATTGATATCCCCCATGTGACGTGATTGATCTCTCACGAATCGTGGAGTCTGCATGACAGACGTGTATTCAATTAGACAACGAGTCTAGGTTTTGTTGAATCGAGCATAGGTGATCGAATGCTCAATGGGACATGTTAGACATTGCTCAAATATTGTAAATTCAAGCAGAGCAAGTATTACCCGACAAATTACTAGATATTGATGGTTGGGCAATTGAGCAAGTATCTTTCAATTCGACGAATTACTGAATATTGATAGTTGGATCAATATTCGAGCAATTGAGCAAGTATTGTTCAATTCGAGGAATAAATTATTGAATATTAATAGTTGGATCAATATTCGAGAAACTGAGCAAGTATCGCTCAATTCGAAGAATTACTAAATATTGATAGTTGGGCAATTGATCAAGTATCGCTCAATTCGACGAATTACTGAATATTGATAGTTGGATCAATATTCGAGCAACTGAGCAAGTATTGCTCAATTCGACGAATTATTTATTGGTGACGTGAACCAATAAAATATTAATTAAAATATTGGTAGATTACCAAATATTATATAATTAATCCGCGTGTTGTTTTCTGGATCAACATAAATTTATTTAGTGTTTGAACTTGCTCGGAATGATGATTTGTTGAGCGTTTGTTAAAAACCCTAATTTTTGATCAATTGTTTATTAATTGACGAATTGCTGAAAATAGGTCATGAGTGAAGGAGGGACCGACCACATGGGATGATGGACGTCCATGTGATTCCAAATTGCTCGAGTGAGCGTACACCAGGGTCCCGAGTTGACCGTTTGGTGAAAGAATGATGATTAGATGTCGGTTTCATCATTTATTGAAATGGTGCTCGTATGAGCATTAGGTATTAAAACCTAGTTTATGGAGAAGTGAGGGACCGGCCAAGAAGGCATGAAACCGGCCCTTGAGGGTGTGGGACCACCTGATGGTCGATTGAGCAAATCCCAAGTTGTTTGGAAAGAGTTTGGACCCAATATGAGCAATTGTGCAAATTAGGTCAAAATTGTAAAAGCGTGTGGGACCTGCTCATTGCAAGCCATAGAGCCACCCTTTATCATTCAAGGGAGCATGCCCATGTCACCATGACGCATATGTCTCAGTCCTGATAGTTTCAGTATTTTCTGATGTGCGTTTGAGCAATATCTTGAATTTTCAGAAGAATTCGATCTTTGACTGAAATTCTCGATTTTGCTGGAAGGAGCAAGTAGAACCTTGCTCGTTTGATCAAAATTTAGAAAGTATTAAAATAATGATATTTTAATATTTGGTGTGAGTAGCCTAGTCGGTCATGTGACCATTTGAATTTTTGACCTTTTCATGGTTTGAGCAATATTTGAGAAAATATGGAGAAACCATGATTTTTGCTGAAACAGGGAAGTTTCATGAGATGAGAGAAATAAAAATTTATGAAAGATTAGGGATTGCAAGGTGTGGGACCGGCCACGGCTAGGGCATGGCCAGCCGGCTAAGTTTCCTGATCCCGCGACACCTTTCCCTATTTTATATTATTATTTCTCATGAAACCATGAGTTTTGCTCAAACAAGGAAAGTTGCTAGAATGAAGGAGTTTTCATGAGTTCATGAAAATAAAAAAAATAAGGAAAAATAATGGAAGAGGCATGGGACCGGCCACGGCTAAGGCACGGCCGGACGGCCGGTGGGCCCGGCCCATGGGCGCCTCTTTATTATTTTAATGTTATTATTTTCTCTCTCCTATTTCGTGTAGAACTCCTCATTTTTCCATATTTTCGGATGCTCGTTCGTGCATTTGGGTGCTCGTTCGTGCATCATTGTCGAGTACACTTGCACCATTTTTGGGGCTTACTCAGTGGTAGTCCAGATGCCCGATTGTTGAGTATTTATTACTAATTCATGAAACTCAGTGGAGAATGATTCATAAAACTGAGTAATAAAAGCGAGTAGTTATTTATTATTAATCCATAGGATCAGCTGTGGATTCGACCATGAATTCAGAATAATAAACGAGTATTACCATTCCATGGGATCGTGGATTCGACCATAGAATCGGAGTAATGAAAGTAGTTATTACCATTCCTTGAGATCAACCGTGGATTCGACCATGAAATCGAAGTAATGAGATTATCCATTACTATTCCATGAGATCAGCCGTGGATTCGATCATGAAATCAGAGTAATGAGATAAAAATAGATTATCTTCTAGGAATTTAGTGGTGAATGTCACGGTAGAATTAATCTATTACAGAATGGATATTAGCCAGTTAAGCGTCATACCCGTTTCCGAAAGGTGCATAGTCGGGGAAACAAATGAGTGTTGCCGAAGTCCCTGAAGGCGTTATTGCTCTCAATCTTACGGAGAACCGCCTGGATCTATACACGGTCTCTCTACATAGTCAGGGAACAGTGAGTGTCACCGACGTCCTGAAGGAGTTGTTGCTCTCAATCTTACGGAGAACCGCCCAATCGTTCTTCTATGTAGAGGTGGGTCTCTATGCAGTCAGGGAACAATGAGTCACCGACGTCCTGAAGGCGTTGTTGCTCTTAATCTTACGGAGAACCTCCCAATTACGTTATTCTACATAGAGGGCATGATGAAATGCGAGGTATCGAACGCTCAGCTAGTGGAGGCCTTTAGAGAAACATATTCACCATGTCTCGTAAAATATGAATCGTCACATGCTGGAAATCGTGCCAGAAACATGCAGTATCATGATTTTACGATTTTGACCTTTGTCAAAAATCCACCATCAACAATTCATATGCCCGTTGCTGATAAGAAGTTCGGAAATGATAAAGAATTTTTCAAAAGATTTTAAGTACTAGGAAACTTCTTGTGAGAATTTATTCTTGCATTCAAGAAGGATAACCATGATTTGGTATATCAAATATTGTGATTACACAAGCTATTTCCAGCGATTTTCATCTCGTATGTTTTTAGATTTATTTATTTAAATTCTAGAGTTTTTGGAAGATGAACTTGCATTATTTAATCATTATTGTTTTAATGTATTGCAAAGTCTTATGAGATATACGTGTCCTTTACTTTATGTGAATTGAATTGATATCTCATATATGCTCAAAAGTTAAATCTATTATGTTTTCCGAACTAGAACAAACTTTTTTGAGAATTTTTCGCAGTATCAACCTACTTGTGATCACACTTTTGTGTTATTACTGCACTATCTACTCCGTAAGATTTTTTTTTATATTGAGTCATAACGATTAAAATTATCTCTTTGTTCGTAACTGGCGTTGAAATTAATTTATGTCAATTTTTAGGATACAAATCCATGTGATTTGTTAATGTCCGAAAAAATCCTTCTTTTTCATTAAAGTAAGGTCACCTATGTTGTTCTCTTGGGAAGGACATCAAATGTGTTAGACCATTGCTCGGTCGAACTCGCATGCGTTGCTATCTCAAGCATGTTTATCAATGTTAGTGATCAAAACTATAAGTCTTGATTTTTAGTCTACTATAGCTAAGGTCTCGGACTAGGATAAAAAGTGTAGTGGAGCTCAAGAACTCCATGGCAATCATCATACAAGACGAAGGACTACTCAAGGAACCGGTGGAACTTCATCGACTAAAATAAATGTGGAGACTTGAACTTATCTATCACTCAAAAGTCTATTTATCTTCTATCTTGAGACAAAAGTCGTTTTGCTATATAGACTTAGATTATACACATTTGGTATTTCGAGCCGAGTTTATCTCGCTTATCTAAATCTCTAAATATGTGTTGGTAAGCTTTCGCTTTAGCCGAATTCATCTTTACCTAGTGACGAAAGTCATGTTATGTTTAGATCACTTTGAAAATTACTATGATGAAAAATGGTTTGTGAATAACAACTATATAACGTCCTCTGAGAATGTTTCTGAAAAAGCGGGGGTATAAAAACCACACCCAACAACTCGATTAGAAATCTGTATAGACAAGCTCCAATATACTTTCTAAAGAATCAACTAGACAGTCAGACTCAATCTAGAAAAAGTATATCAAAGAGTTTATATCTCAATCTCTCGATTTGATCTTTAATCAAGCAAATAGAAATCTGCGAGTCTTTATCAAAGAGAGATAACTTGGATGGTACCAAAGACCAATATCCAAGGGTCAATCAATTTAAATCAACATCCCAAAAGGTCGGATATTCGCACAACCTGTGATATTTCAATTATATAAACAAATATAATGCGGAATAGAAATAACACAGACACCAGAATTTTATTAACGAGGAAACCGCAAATGCGAAAAACCCAAAGGACCTAGTCCGATTGAACACACATTGTATTAAGCCGCTACAGACTCTAGCCTACCCCAAATTAACTTCGGTCTGGACTGTAGTTGAACCCCAATCAATCTCACACTGATCTAAGTTACAGTTATGCTCCTACGCCTCTGATCCCAATAGGATTTTACGTACTTGATTCCCTTAGATGATCTCACCCACAACTAAGAGTTGCTACGACCCAAAGTCGAAGACTTTAATAAACAAATCTGTATCACACAGAAAAGTCTACAGATTAGATAAATCCGTCTCCCACGAATAAACATATGAGATTTATTCCATCATTTTATAAATCAAGGTGAACAGGAACCGATTGATAACCCGGACTTATATTCCCGAAGAACAGCCTAGTATTATCAATCACCTCACAATAATCTTAATCGACGCAGCGAAAAAAGATGTTGCGGAATCACAAACGATGAGACGAAGTGTTTGTGATTTATTTTCTATCTTGCCTATCGGAGATATAAATCTCAAGCCAATTATTTCAATTGTACTCGTACGATAGAAACATCAAGATCAGATCACACAACTACAAGAAAAGTAGTATCGGTATGGCTTCATAATCCCAATGAAGACTTTAAGTCGTTAACCTGGTTTTAGAAGAAGAAAACCCAAGGTTAAAGGAGAATAGACTCTAGCTTATGCAACTAGTATCACACGTAAGGTGTGGGGATTAGGTTTCCCAGTTGCTAGAGTTCTCCCTTATATAGTCTCTCAAATCAAGGTTTGCAATCAATGTTAACTTAATAACAAAGCATTCAATATTCACCGTTAGATGAAAACCTGATTAGATTCAAGCTAATATTTCTCAACCGTTGGATCGAAACCTTAGCTTGTTACACACAAATGAAATGTTCAATTTTGGGTTTATGAACCGTTCCCAAACATTAGCATTTGTTGGTTCAATAATAGTCAACCAAATGGTTAGCCATATGAGCACATTCATATCAACCATATTCTTCTTCACCATAACTAGTTCAAATGACTCAAATGAACTAGTTAGAGAGTTGTTCAATTGCTTAGAGTTTATGTAAACACACAAGATACAATCTAAGCAAAATCAGTTTGATTCACTCGAATTGGTTCATGAACTTTATAGCCACGGTTTGCAAAAGCATTCCTTAGTTTATATAAACACGAGTTCAAGAACAACCGGTTTTAGATATAACCTACTCAAGTTCGCGGACTGGGTACGCGGACTTAAGCTCATGGAAGGAGTTCACAAACTCCAACAGAAATTCTCGGGTCGAGAACTTTCGCCAGTTCGCGGACTTGGCTCACGCCACTTCCATTTCTATTGATCAACAAAGTTCGCAAACTTTGGTTCAAGGAATAAGGACTTATACATATATGTGTTTCCACAACAATGCTTATATCCTACCAATGGTTATGTAATCTAAACTCTCATTTCAATCATTGAAACATTCTCAGAGAACGTTATATAGCCGTTATTCACAGACCATTTTTCGTCATAGCGATTTTCAAAGTGATTGAAACATAACATGACTTCCGTCACTAGGTAAAGATGAATTTGGCTAAAGCGAAAGCTTACCAACACATATTTCGAGAAATAGATTGGCGAGTTAAACTCGGCTCGAAATAGAAAATGTGTATAATGAAAGTCTATATATCAAAACGACTTTTGTCTCAAGAGTAGGAGATAGAGTAAATATACTTTTGAGTGATAGATAAGTTCAAGTCTCCACATACCTTTTAGTCGATGAAGTTCCACCGGTTCCTCGAGTAGTCCTTCGTTTTGTATGATGATTGCCATGGAGTTCTTGAGCTCAACTACACTTTTTATCCTAGTCCGAGACCTTTAGCTATAGTATGCTAGAAATCAAGACTTATAGTTTTGATCACTAATATTGACAAACATGCTTGAGATAGCAACGCATGCGAGTTCGACCGAGCAATGCTCTAACATTCTCCCCCTTTGTCAATTTTAGTGACAAAACTCTTAATACATATGGAATACAAAAAATGAATAAATTAACTTTTGTAGCTCCTATTCCACATGCCTAATCTTCAACATTACTCGAAATCTTCGTCACTTCCAAGTACTCCAATGATCCTTAAGGTTGTAAGTTTATCATCATCGTTGTTGAAAATCCGTAGCTATAACAACAAGAAAACAATAATTCTCAATCATTGTTATACAATGTCATAGTATCATTACACAGCGTCAAAGTTCAATTGTATCACAATTTCAACAACAATACTATGGTGATATGTATCACTCCCCATTAGTCAATACTCCATCTCACATGGAAACCACTCCCCCTCACATAATGATCCGAAAACCATATGTATTTATAGTGTGAACTACATATTAATTCTCCCCCTTTTTGTCAATAAAATTGGCAAAGGTACAAGAAAGGGATCCTAATGAAATTTCCGAAAGAGACATTTCATGACCAAAAGAAAGAAACACATATCATCTTATTTAGATGCAATCATAAAGCCGAAGCTAAATGCATTCATCAAGGAGTTTAAAGATACAAGATAACCCCTATAATATTCCACAGCCGCACTCCCACAAAGATTTGGCAATTAAGCACAAGTTGAAAAAGAACTCTCCCCCATAATATGTCATTCCCGAAAGAACAACAAGAGCGACCTTAATTTCAAAAGAAAAGAAGGATTTCTTTGGACATAACAAATCACATACAAGTATGAATTTGAATCCAAAATAATCAATTAAATTAACCACAAGAGAACCCATGATTAATTTAATGAATAATGCTCAACATAAGTGAACTTATGGAGACTCAAAAACACTCAATTATATTAATCACAAGAGAACCCATAATTAATCTAATCGAAATACACAACCAAACTAATCACAAAAGTAATCAATTTAATTGGTCATACTCTCATAAGAGAATTTATGGAGCAATGAATAACTTAATCATGAAGATAATCAACCCAGTCAAAAACGCTCAAACATAAGAAGACTTATGGAGTAATAACTAAATAACCAAACAAGATGATTAATTTAGTGCAATATGCTCAACATAAAGTACCTTACGGAACAACAACAAAGCTAATCATAAACATAATCAACTTTGATTGTCTAGTGCTCAACATAATATACATTACGGAGCCTCACAGTAATACACAAAAAATATGGATGGGGAAGATCAATTCTTTGCGGAATACACAAGGATTCATTCTATTTCCCATCACCATTTGCACAATGACAAACAATAGACATAATCCTTCAAAACAAAATATTTTAACCTATCTTCCATCAATAATTGACAATATAGGCTTAACTTTTGTATTTGTCAAAAGTCTATTCATTCCTTTATCAATATAAGAATACCGACTTACGAAAGACTTTACTTTTGACAAGGTATGGGACAATCATAGTTCACGGACGCAAACACATATCCTATAAAAAATTGTAATATATAAAATCGTAAAGATTAATACTGCAAAAATCATCTTCCAAACTAATTTAGAGTTTAAACCAATAAATCTAAAAACATGAAGATGAAAACGTTGGACATAGCTATGTGTAATCACAATAATGGCTATTCTAAACTCTAGTTATTCTTCTAATCAAAACAAGAAAAATAGAAGATTTACTAGATGTTAAGAAAATCAGAGTTCGTTGAGAACCTCATATCTTTCAATGAATCCATTAAAGAAGGTGTCACTGATTTCCTTTATCCTCTTGACCGTGGAAACACCATGTTCGTGAGTAAGAACACTAACTTTACGATCAACAATCCGAGCAAGCTGTCTAGTCTTGACGCAGTCCATGATGAGCTTCTTTTGATTCCGTATCAGAAGATTCGATTAGCAAGGATTTTGGTCTGACCATCCAAGAGTTGGTTTATCTGCAGTTGAAGATTTGCAAACTCGACCTTTGAATCGTTCTATGAAAACGAGTTAAATCCTTGACGGAATCATTAATCCAGGAGTTGTGATCCTTTCTTTCAAGCATCTTCTTTAGAACAAGCTCTTGGAACGACTCACGTTCTTGAGCGTCTTCCTCCATATCAAGATGCACAATCTCTTGAGACTTTGCAGGATTCTCCATATAATTTTTCATAGGGATGGAAAAATACAATATAGATAATATATATATATATATATATATATATATATGTGTGTGTGTGTGTGTGTGTGTGTATGTAAACAGGAGAGAGGAACTCTTGTTTTTGGAAACCCTAAGAATTCTTAATATGAAGATGCGAACGTTGTGGACCGCCAGCACACAAAAACAAACTTAAACAGAGAAATATACAACATACTTGAGTAATTCTCAATTATTGTCCTTGCACCTCTCAAGTTAGGAACAAGGAAGAGACTACCTAGAATCAGGCGGTAGAGTGAGAAGCAATCCCACTATGATTATTGAGAAGGGAGTTGTACACCTCATCTGACAGCTTTATCTTTGTGTGTTTTGCCTTTCTTTGGTTGACATCCATCCCAGAGAAAAAGGTCACAACATGATTGATATATCCGTCAGAAGCCTTTCTCTGAGGACTAAATCTAGGACCTCTTGCAACAGGTTCAAGAGGATTAGGATAGAAGGGAATCCATTTTATAGACTTAGATTTACCAGCAACAGCCTTATAAACATAGGGAATGCTTTCAACAACAACACTGGAATGCATTTGAGCTATGTGATGATTTCTAGGAAAAAAATCATTTTTATAAGGTTTTTGGTTTTCTGTGGGTATGTGGTTCACTACAGTAGTCGACGGACTATTTATTCCATTGACAGTGAAAAGAAGTAAATTATGAAGTTTAGAAATTTGTTTCCTCCTGGAAAAGCAATGGATAGCATAGTGATTCATTTTTCCACATAATGTACAGGTTCGTGGAGATTAACCAATAAAAGGCACTTATTTTGACTTCATAGCCATATGAGGAGATTGTAAATTAAAACTCTTCTTGACACAATCTTCTTCGGAAGAACTTTTCATTCTGTATTGTAACTCATGAGAATTAGTTTGTACAGAAGAATTTCTCCTTAAGACAGAGTTTTCCTTTTCCAAGGATCTGCACTGTTCATGGGCTAGAATAAGAGATACTTCTAGTTTCTCTTTCTCGACACGAAGTCTGTTAAGATCTGATGAATGAGTATAGATCAAACGTTTCTCTCTAGTTGAGTTTTCTTTGATAATATCTTCAAGAACACTAATCTTTTCACGTTGTTGAGTAGTTTCTTGGAGAAGTTTTTCAATATTCTTAGAAAAGGACTCAATGATGCTGTAGAGTTCATGCTCTCGATCAAGAGACTTTTCAAATTCATCAATAAGCTGATCATGATCCTGGAAATCAATAATCTCAGCAGAGTTTTTTGAGATTCTGGTGAGCTCATTTTCAGCTTTTGCCATAGTACCCAATGTCTCATCGGAAAAGGATATGTTGTCACAAGATGAAACAATCTTCTTACCTTGGGATTCGGAAGAATCAGCTAAGGAGTAATCCTTTGAGCTATTCCCAAGATATTTGGTATAGTTAAAAGCTTTAGAAGACATCTTAGTATGCGTAGAAGAGATTCTGTCCTCAGACTCAGATTGCCACAAACACAGACTTGTAAGGTCTTAAACGTGTTTGCCTGCTCTGATTCCAATTGAAAAAGCGGGGGTATAACAACCACACCCAACAATTCGATTAGAAATATGAATGGACAAACTCCAATATACTTTCTAGAGAATCAACTAGATAGTCAGACTCAATCTAGAGAAAAGTATATCAAAGAGTTTATAGCTCAATCTCTCGATTTGATCTTTACTCAAGCAAATAGAAATCTGCGAGTCTTTATCAAAGAGAGATAACTTGGATGGTACCAAAGACCAATATCCAAGTGTCAATCAATTTAAATATACAACCCAAAAGGTTGGATATTCTAATTTATTGAACAACGCACAACCTGTGATATTTCAATTATATAAAAAAATATAATGCGGAATAAAAATAACACAGACACCAGAATTTTGTTAACGAGGAAACCGCAAATGCAGAAAAACCCCGGGACCTAGTCCAGATTGAACACACATTGTATCAAGCCGCTACAGACTCTAGCCTACTCCAAATTAACTTCGGTATGGACCGTAGTTGAACCCCAATCAATCTCACACTGATCCAAGGTACAGTTATGCTCCTACGCCTCTGATCCCAGCAGGATGCTACGTACTTGATTCCCTTAGATGATCTCACCCACAACTAAGAGTTGCTACGACCCAAAGTCGAAGACTTTAATAAACAAATCTGTATCACACAGAAAATTCTACAGATTAGATAAATCCGTCTCCCACGAATAAACATATGAGATTTATTCCATCATTTTATAAATCAAGGTGAACAGGAACCGATTGATAACCCGGACTTATATTCCCGAAGAACAGCCTAGTATTATCAATCACCTCACAATAATCTTAATCGACGCAGCGAAAAAAGATGTTGCGGAATCACAAACGATGAGACGAAGTGTTTGTGATTTATTTTCTATATTTCCTATCGGAGATATAAATCTCAAGCCAATTATTTCAATTGTACTCGTACGATAGAAACATCAAGATCAGATCACACAACTACAAGAAAAGTAGTATCGGTATGGCTTCATAATCCCAATGAAGACTTTAAGTCGTTAACCTGGTTTTAGAAGAAGAAAACCCAAGGTTAAAGGAGAATAGACTCTAGCTTATGCAACTAGTATCACACGTAAGGTGTGGGGATTAGGTTTCCCAGTTGCTAGAGTTCTCCCTTATATAGTCTCTCAAATCAAGGTTTGCAATCAATGTTAACTTGATAACAAAGCATTCAATATTCACCGTTAGATGAAAACCTGATTAGATTCAAGCTAATATTTCTCAACCGTTGGATCGAAACCTTAGCTTGTTACACACAAATGAAATGTTCAATTTTGGGTTTATGAACCGTTCCCAAACATTAGCATTTGTTGGTTCAACAATAGTCAACCAAATGGTTAGCCATATGAGCACATTCATATCAACCATATTCTTCTTCACCATAACTAGTTCAAATGACTCAAATGAACTAGTTAGAGAGTTGTTCAATTGCTTAGATTTTATGTAAATACACAAGATACAATCTAAGCAAAATCAGTTTGATTCACTCGAATTGGTTCATGAACTTTATAGCCACGGTTTGCAAAAGCATTCCTTAGTTTATATAAACATGAGTTCAAGAACAACCGGTTTTAGATATAACCTACTCAAGTTCGCGGACGGGTACGCGTACTTAAGCTCATGGAAGGAGTTCACAAACTCCAACAGAAATTCTCGGGTCAAGAACTTTCGCCAGTTCGCGGACTTGGCTCACGCCACTTCCATTTCTATTGATCAACAAAGTTCGCAAACTTTGGTTCAAGGAATAAGGACTTATACATATATGTGTTTCCACAACAATGCTTATATCCTACCAATGGTTATGTAATCTAAACTCTCATTTCAATCATTGAAACATTCTCAGAGAACGTTATATAGCCGTTATTCACAGACCATTTTTCGTCATAGCGATTTTCAAAGTGATTGAAACATAACATGACTTCCGTCACTAGGTAAAGATGAATTTGGCTAAAGCGAAAGCTTACCAACACATATTTCGAGAAATAGATAGGCGAGTTAAACTCGGCTCGAAATAGCAAATATGTATAATGAAAGTCTATATATCAAAACGACTTTTGTCTCAAGAGTAGGAGATAGAGTAAATAGACTTTTGAGTGATAGATAAGTTCAAGTCTCTACATACCTTTTAGTCGATGAAGTTCCACCGGTTCCTCGAGTAGTCCTTCGTTTTGTATGATGATTGCCATGGAGTTCTTGAGCTCAACTACACTTTTTATCCTAGTCCGAGACCTTTAGCTATAGTATGCTAGAAATCAAGACTTATAGTTTTGATCACTAATATTGACAAACATGCTTGAGATAGCAACGCATCCGAGTTCGACCGAGCAATGCTCTAACATTCTCCCCCTTTGTCAATTTTAGTGACAAAACTCTTAATACAAATGGAATACAAAAAATGAATAAATTAACTTTTGTAGCTCCTATTCCACATGCCTAATCTTCAACATTACTCGAAATCTTCGTCACTTCCAAGTACTCCAATGATCCTTAAGGTTGTAAGTTTATCATCATCGTTGTTGAAAATCCGTAGCTATAACAACAAGAAAACAATAATTCTCAATCATTGTTATACAATGTCATAGTATCATTACACAGCGTCAAAGTTCAATTGTATCACAATTTCAACAACAATACTATGGTGATATGTATCACTCCCCATTAGTCAATACTCCATCTCACATGGAAACCACTCCCCCTCACATAATGATCCGAAAACCATATGTATTTATAGTGTGAACTACATATTAATTCTCCCCCTTTTTGTCAATAAAATTGGCAAAGGTACAAGAAAGGGATCCTAATGAAATTTCCGAAAGAGACATTTCATGACCAAAAGAAAGAAACACATATCATCTTATTTAGATGCAATCATAAAGCCGAAGCTAAATGCATTCATCAAGGAGTTTAAAGATACAAGATAACCCCTATAATATTCCACAGCCGCACTCCCACAAAGATTTGGCAATTAAGCACAAGTTGAAAAAGAACTCTCCCCCATAATATGTCATTCGAAAAAGAACAACAAGAGCGACCTTAATTTCAAAAGAAAAGAAGGATTTCTTTGGACATAACAAATCACATACAAGTATGAATTTGAATCCAAAATAATCAATTAAATTAACCACAAGAGAACCCATGATTAATTTAATGAATAATGCTCAACATAAGTGAACTTATGGAGACTCAAAAACACTCAATTATATTAATCACAAGAGAACCCATAATTAATCTAATCGAAATACACAACCAAACTAATCACAAAAGTAATCAATTTAACTGGTCATACTCTCATAAGAGAATTTATGGAGCAATGAATAACTTAATCATGAAGATAATCAACCCAGTCAAAAACGCTCAAACATAAGAAGACTTATGGAGTAATAACTAAATAACCAAACAAGATGATTAATTTAATTCAATATGCTCAACATAAAGTACCTTACGGAACAACAACAAAGCTAATCATAAACATAATCAACTTTGATTGTCTAGTGCTCAACATAATATACATTACGGAGCCTCACAGTAATACACAAAAAATATGGATCAGGGAAGATCAATTACTGCGGAATACACAAGGATTCATTCTATTTCCCATCACCATTTGCACAATGACAAACAATAGACATAATCCTTCAAAACAAAATATTTTAACCTATCTTCCATCAATAATTGACAATATAGGCTTAACTTTTGTATTTGTCAAAAGTCTATTCATTCCTTTATCAATATAAGAATACCGACTTACGAAAGACTTTACTTTTGACAAGGTATGGGACAATCATAGTTCACGGACGCAAACACATATCCTATAAAAAATTGTAATATATAAAATCATAAAGATTAATACTGCAAAAATCATCTTCCAAACTAATTTAGAGTTTAAACCAATAAATCTAAAAACATGAAGATGAAAACGTTGGACATAGCTATGTGTAATCACAATAATGGCTATTCCAAACTCTAGTTATTCTTCTAATCAAAACAAGAAAAATAGAAGATTTACTAGATGTTAAGAAAATCAGAGTTCGTTGAGAACCTCATATCTTTCAATGAATCCATCAAAGAAGGTGTCACTGATTTCCTTTATCCTCTTAACCGTGGAAACACCATGTTCGTGAGTAAGAACACTAACTTTACGATCAACAATCCGAGCAAGTTGTCTAGTCTTGACGCAGTCCATGATGAGCTTCTTTTGATTCCGTATCAGAAGATTCGATTAGCAAGGATTCTGGTCTGACCATCCAAGAGTTGGTTTATCTGCAGTCGAAGATTTGCAAACTCGAACTTTGAATCGTTCTGAAAACGAGTTAAATCCTTGACGGAATCATTAATCCAGGAGTTGTGATCCTTTCTTTCAAGCATCTTCTTTAGAACATGCTCTTGCAACGACTCACGTTCTTGAGCGTCTTCCTCCATATCAAGATGCACAATCTCTTGAGACTTTGCAGGATTCTCCATATAATTTTTGATAGGGATGGAAAAATACAATATAGATAATATATATATATTGATAGGGTGTAGAATACATCCTATTTACTATCTATTGTTTATGCTTTCTTTGTTATTTTTCTTGTAAATTCTGTATTTTACGCTTGTTTTGAGTTTTGTAGCTACTTTGGAGTCGCACAGAGGAAAAGAAGAAGAAATCACCCAATTTGAGAAAAAGGGCAAAATTGTCATTTCATGGGCGAACACTATCTGGTCCCAGCCAAGGTTAAGGGCTACTCTCTTTTGGAGGAGCACTAAAGACAGGCCAATGAGGTTAAGGGGCGTCTACCTGTTATTCACTTATGGGATTGCCAACTGGGTATCCCTTATCAAATGACCGGATGCTGAATATCCAAACCCACTATACAACCCTAAATTCGAGAGTTTCTTTCTCTCATTCACTCAATCATCATTGAGAAACAAAACCAGACATCGGCTGTGTCTGAAATCGAGAGGTGAAAATTCGAGAGATTGAAACCAAGAACAGATTGGAAAATTGAGATGAATCTGTGGTAATGGATCGAGTTAGTTGCCGTTTCTAAAGCTGCTGCTGTTGAGAACCGAGATGGGTTAAGCACTATTGTCTCAGAGAGATCGAGATTCAATTGAAGGATGACGATTTGATGTTGCTGTTGAAGAAAGGGTTAATGGGTATGAGGCTGAGCTGTGAGGTGATTAAGATCCAGAGAATGCTGTGTTACAATCGATTCAGGGTTTTGTTAAGAGAAGAAGGGGATCTGTGGGTTTTGAAATCAGCACATGAGAAGAATCAAGATGGGTATGAACTGGAATTAGAACTGTAATTGATAAATTTGAGATGGATCTGTGATGGAGTTTGAAGTTTTGAGACAGTCTCAGAAGGACGAAATGGTTCAGAGTTTGAGGTGGAGCAATGAGTGAGAGAGATGGGTTTTGCGGATGGGGGTTTGATGGAGTTGGTTTACGAGGAACGATGGATTGAATTGTGAAGAGTGATGTTGCCGAGAAGAATTGAGAATGAGAAATTGATGCAGAAAGAAGCTAATGATTGTAGATGAATGGTGAATTGCTTGAATAGATTCTGAGACAGGGAATGGTGCTAGTGAAGTTGGGTGTTCACTGGAAATGCTGTTGGTGGTCTCTGTAGGATGGAATGTGGTTTGAATTTGTGGGTGATTGATGATTTGTGAGATGTTGCTGATTCAATTGAAGCTGAGTCGATTGAGCTAAGAAGTAACAAAGAAGTGAAGCTGTTGAACAGGTAGATGTATGCTAGGTTTCTTAATGAGAGAAGACTAAAGATCGGCTTAAAATTGGCCTGAGAAATGCCCAGAAACAGAGGAGACTCTGTCCAGTTCTCTGTTCTGGTGAGTCGAATCAGCGAGTCCGATGACCGATCCATCCATGTGACTCAGTTGAGTAAGACGATTCAGACCAGTCAGATGTCTAACTGACTCGGCTAACTCCCCTTCTTCTGACCCGGTTGACTAACGCGGACTGACGGTTTGACCCTTTTGACCGTTAGTCCTAACGGTGGGATGGACGGAATATTCCGTCGAATATACCACCGACGGAGAAATTTTCAGGTGGCCGCGGTGACGGATTCCGTCTAATTCGGCCATAATACCAGTTTTCCGGCGAGCCAAAAATTCCAGAATTTTCTGTGGACTTCTCTCATGGGTGTGAAGACTTGGACTAGGAATTGGATGGAGAATTGGACTCAAATTTGGAAAGAGAAGATGAAAGATGAGAAAGACTTGAATTTGGAAGTTGAATTGCTAAAGGAAAAGGATTCTATTCCTTGGAAGATTTGGAGAATATTGAAGCCTATAAATAGAGAAGTTCTCTATATCTTTTACACACCTCTCTACACACACAACACTTTTCTTTTCTTATTCTTTGTGTGAACTCCTTAACATGAGTAGATAATTTTATTATTGATTGAGGATGAATTCCTAGTTCTTAATATGATTTAAGTTTTTGTTTTCAATTCTATCTTGAAGTTTTTCACATAATTATCGTTTGTTTTTACTAATAGGAATGATCTTAATGACATTCATGATTGATTGATAGATTGTTTGGGTGGCCAACTAAATTGATTTATTAATTTGATCTAAAGCTAGTGAAAGTTAGGGGATAAGTAATCGTTTCTTGACTCTTTACATAAGTAGCAAACACAAGACCTTGCGGAGGGATTCCGTGGAGCAATTGTGTGTGAAAACAACGTTAGCAAGTAGACCTTGATCTAAGAGTCTAACTACTAATATTAACCTAATAAGTTCATAAATCTTAATGCGTTTATTTAAATTACATCTAGAGTGATCTACTACTAGGTGGTTTGGTAAATAGAATCCGGTAGTCGAGAACTTCCGTATCCCGGTGATACAAGGGATTTAGGGGTTTAGCACCGATCTAGCCGCTTTACCTACGGTTGGTGATAATTTGTGACTAATAACAAGTAGAAAAGAACATAACTTGATTCATTGTTTCGTAACGAAGAAGGATTCCTTGGTCTTGTCTCTCTTATTGCTTTCAACTTTATCTTTTAATTGCTTTGTTTATTTTCTTTTGCTTTTTACACCCCCCTTTCGTGACAATTTTTACAACTAGAATCTCTTGCTCCTCGTGGGAACGAACTTGACTTCCATTATATTATTTTTAATTGAGTGGAAATATTAATTAATTTGATTGCACCTACGACACGCATCAAATTTTGGCGCCGCTGCCGGGGAGCAGCGGATGATTTTAGTTGTTTTTATTTTTCTTTTTGCTTTATTCTTGCTTTGTTGGATTCTATTTTGTATCTAACTTAAGTTTTTGAGAATCTTATTTTTAGTGGTTTTCCATGTATGGTGGACAAGAGCAAGCATATTACAACAATCAATACGGTTTTCAACCTCAACATTATGGTAACTTCCAACCATCCTTAGGATACAGACTTTATGGATATTCTCATACATATCAACAACCTTATGACGGGTATGTAAGTGAACAATCACTAGGAGGGGAGGATAGTTATGCTTCTAAATCTATGTGTGATCTCCTTGGTGCAAGGCAACCTAGTTTGAGGGAAATTGAGAGAAGGTTCTATCAATTGATCGATGAAGGCATAGCATCGGATGAAGAAATTCTTGAAGCTAAAAGAACTTTAAGAATAGAGCGTGAAAAACGTTATTATATGGGTTACGATGATGATTTTGAACCTTATGAAAATTATTGTAACAAGGATAAAGTTATTCCAAATCCGGATCATAATAACGATCCTTCGCCTATTCAAAAGGAGGAGATTGGGTTTGACTTACCTATTGTTATAAACGGTGTAACACCCGCACAAGAAGATCTTACAATCTATACCGATGAAAATCATTTTAGTGAGTGGCCCGATTCCAATGATGAGGATGTTGAAGAGATGATACTAGAGGATGAAACCACATTCATTGATTTTGTGGAAGACCCAATTGAACTTGCCAATGATTTTAATGATGCCAAGACTTTGGTTAAGGTAGAAAACGACGAAGAATGGTTGCAAGGTTTAATAGAGGACCACGATATACAAGAGGTAAGTAATTCACTTGAATTTTTTAAGGATGAAGAGGATTCTATGATACAAGAGATTGTGCAAGGTTTGTCTAACCCTTTGCATATTGATTCTTCTCCTTTACCTCTTATTGGTTTGAATGTATGTGCTTCAAAAGTATTTTTGGATGATTTTGTTTCTAGATATCCACCATTGGAAACACTTGATGCTAACACCATGCAGGTTTGCCATGAGGAATACATGGAAATTCCCAAATTCTATGTTCTTTATACACTTCCGAGTGTGGACGAGAATAAGTGTGGGGGAAATTGCTATCGAGTGATAATTTCACTATTGTTTTCTTGTGCTAATATTTGTATGGAGTTATTGTTTGCAAAACAGGTATTATGGGTGGATCCTTAAATTTTCAGATTGTTAGTATATGGGGAATGAATCATGCAAGAGCTAAGTCGGGCCGTCGACTTTAAAACAAGCGCTTAATGGGAGGCAACCCATAGGTTTTGTATTTCTTATCCTTTTGCTTTTTGTTATTTCTTTTTCTTGTTCCATATCATGTTAAAATTTCCCACCTTGACTTTACTAGGAGGATTCAATTACATTGAGGACAATGTAAGGTTTAAGTGTGGGGGAGTGGTTAAGCATGTATTTAAAAAAAAAATTACTAAAAAAAAAAAAAAAAAAAAAAAAAAAAAAAAAAAAAAGTTTTACATAAAACTTCAACTTTTAAAGATTTTAGAGTCACTAGCATACTTCTAGGTATGTTTACATAGAGATTTTGACCGACATAATTGAACTTGGAAATGTTAGAGAACTACATTCGGATTTCTTGCTTGTTAGAGTGTTAAATAATGGATTTAATCATGCCGGTGATGCGAATTTGGTGCGTGGAGAAATGCGTTATTAGAGTTGTCGATCAATCATTAGTGGAGACTACCCGTATTCATATCATGTGAGGCACCGACCAGAAATTTTTCCATCTACTAAAGAGCTTTCTTTTGAGTGTGTGTCACCATACGTTAATTCCGGGTAGAATGGTGAGCTACCCAACCTCCCACCAACAGAAGCACTACTCTTTGATCTCTCGAGTGCTAATTTTGTCAATCATAAGGGTGACGTCTATGGATGAAAGCCTCCTTCTTGTAGTTCGATTTGCAGTTAGCGCCATTCTCTCTCGCGACAACAACGGGTCCATAGAAACACCATCATCATCAACAAGGAGCGACACCAAAATCTACAAGGAAAGTTGGAAAAGTTCAAGGTTTACAAGCAACGGAACGAGAAAAAGAGCAAATTTCAAATTCAAGTGAAGCAACATACAAAGAGCAGATTTTTACATATATGTTGAAGACTTACAATACAATGAGGTAATTTTATATTCAAGTATGAAGACTTATTCATAAGAGCGAAGAAAATTAAAAGGTGAGAATTTTTGAAGTTTATGATTTCAAGACGATACAAGTTGTGAAGAATCAAGCGGTAAAATACTTCTCCCACGGCCACGGTTTGTTTTTGTATTTTATTTGTTATTGTTTCAACAAAAAAAAAAAAAAAAAAAAAAAAGAGAAATATTTGTTTTGTTTTTATTTATTTAATAAGCCGTGGGAAAGGAAAATTTATAAGGAAGTTTCAAGCGACAAGGATTTAAGGTAAAAAGAGTTATAAATTGTCAAGGATCTAAAATTCGAGAGTTTATCATCAAAAGTTGAAACCGAAGACGAAGACCAAGGAGATCAAGACGAGGAGCGGAAGACGTTTCTATTGGATTCCGTGATAGTGGTGTTATCATAATTGGCGATCGGATGTGAAGGTGAGTAAGTAATCTCATCCTTGATAAAAAGGTTGATTTCCTTTCTTAGAGATTGTCAGATAAAAATGGTTTTTCAAAATGTTAAAAGATGTGGGTTTTTAAAAATATTTCGGAAGTTGTCCTTCCCACCATTCAACGTGTCGCAGAATTTTCTCTTCATTCCTACCGCACACATGTGAGAACCATAAAAAGCCGTCTTTTTGAGTGCAATTATCATAAAATCCTTTTTGGTGAGGCGAAGTCGAGGCGAAATGCTTATTGATCGTTTCTCAAACACGCGTTCTCTCATTATGGTGTGGTTATTTCTCACTCAACATTTAAGAATGAGAATATGTTCTTTAGTATTTCTAATTTCTTATTACTAGCATGCAGAAACTCTATGTCCTCATAACTCTTTGGATGCTTGGGACGCTTGAACGCTTTGAAGTTGTGAGTTTTTAGTTTGATTTTCTCGAGGACTAGTAAAGTCTAAGTGTGGGGGAATTTGATAGGGTGTAGAATACATCCTATTTACTATCTATTGTTTATGCTTTCTTTGTTATTTTTCTTGTAAATTATGTATTTTACGCTTGTTTTGAGTTTTGTAGCTACTTTGGAGTCGCACAGAGGAAAAGAAGAAGAAATCACCCAATTTGAGAAAAAGGGCAAAATTGTCATTTCATGGGCGAACACTATCTGGTCCGACCAAGGTTAAGGGCTACTCTCTTTTGGAGGAGCACTAAAGACAAAGCCAATGAGGTTAAGGGGCGTCTACCGTTATTCACTTATGGGATTGCCAATCGGGTATCCCTTATCAAATGATTAGGATCTTGAATATCCAAACCCACTATACAACCCTAAATTCGAGAGTTTCTTTCTCTCATTCACTCAATCATCATTGAGAAACAAAACCAGAGCCGCACGTGTCTGAAATCGAGAGGTGAAAATTCGAGAGATTGAAACCAAGAACAAATTGGAAAATTGAGATGAATCGTGGTAATGGATCGAGTTAGTTGCCGTTTCTAAAGTTTGTTCTTTGTTGAGAACCGAGATGGGTTAAGCAATCGTTGTCTCGGAGAGATCGAGATTCAATTGAAGGATGACGATTTGATGTTGCTATTGAAGAAATGGTTAATGGGTATGAGGCTGAGTCGTGAGGTGATTAAGATCCAGAGAATCTTTGTGTTACAATCGATTCGGTGGTTTTGTTAAGAGAAGAAGAGGATCTGTGGGTTTTGAAATCAAGACATGAGAAGAATCAAGATGGGTATGAACTGGAATTAGAACCGTAATTGATAAATTTGAGATGGATCTGTGATGGAGTTTGAAGTTTTGAGACATGGGTCTCGGAAGGACGAAATGGTTCAGAGTTTGAGGTGGAGCAGCGAGTGAGAGAGATGGGTTTTTACAGATGGGGGTTTGATGGAGTCTGCTGGTTTACAGGGAACGATGGATTGAATTGTGAAGAGTGATGTTGCCGAGAAGAATTGAGAATGAGAAATTGATGCAGAAAGAAGCTAATGATTGTAGATGAATGGTGAATTGCTTGAATAGATTCTGAGACAGGGAATGGTGCTAGTGAAGTTGGGTGTTCACTGGAAATGCTGTCGGTGGTCTCTGTAGGATGGAATGTGGTTTGAATTTGTGGGTGATTGATGATTTGTGAGATGTTGCTGATTCAATTGAAGCTGAGTCGATTGAGCTAAGAAGTAACAAAGAAGTGAAGCTGTTGAACACAGTAGATGTATGCTAGGTTTCTTAACAGGAGAAGACTAAAGATCGGCCTAAAATTGGCCTGAGAAATGCCCAGAAACAGATGAGACTCTGTCCGTTTCTGTTCGGTGAGTCGACTCGGCGAGTCCGATGACCGATCCATCCATGTGACTCAGTTGAGTAAGACGATTCAGACCAGTCAGATGTCTAACTGACTCGGCTAACTCCCCTTCTTCTGACCCGGTTGACTAACGCGGACTGACGGTTTGACCCTTTTGACCGTTAGTCCTAACGGTGGACTGACGGAATATTCCGTCGAATATACCATTGACGGAGAAATTTTCAGGTGGCCGGCGGTGACGGATTCCGGTCTAATTCCGGCCATAATACCAGTTTTCCGGCGAGCCAAAAATTCCAGAATTTTCTGTGGACTTCTCTCATGGGTGTGAAGACTTGGACTAGGAATTGGATGGAGAATTGGACTCAAATTTGGAAAGAGAAGATGAAAGATGAGAAAGACTTGAATTTGGAAGTTGAATTGCTAAAGGAAAAGGATTCTATTCCTTGGAAGATTTGGAGAATATTGAAGCCTATAAATAGAGAAGTTCTCTATATCTTTTACACACCTCTCTACACACACAACACTTTTCTTTTCTTATTCTTTGTGTGAACTCCTTAACATGAGTAGCTAATTTTATTATTGATTGAGGATGAATTCCTAGTTCTTAATATGATTTAAGTTTTTGTTTTCAATTCTATCTTGAAGTTTTTCACATAATTATCGTTTGTTTTTACTAATAGGAATGATCTTAATGACATTCATGATTGATTGATAGATTGTTTGGGTGGCCAACTAAATTGATTTATTAATTTTATCTAAAGCTAGTGAAAGTTAGGGGATAAGTAATCGTTTCTTGACTCTTTACATAAGTAGCAAACACAAGACCTTGCGGAGGGATTCCGTGGAGCAATTGTGTGTGAAAACAACGTTAGCAAGTAGACCTTGATCTAAGAGTCTAACTACTAATATTAACCTAATAAGTTCATAAATCTTAATGCGTTTATTTAAATTACATCTAGAGTGATCTACTACTAGGTGGTTTGGTAAATAGAATCCGGTAGTCGAGAACTTCCGTATCCAGTGATACAAGGGATTTAGGGGTTTAGCACTGATCTAGCTGCTTTACCTATGGTTGGTTATAATTTGTGACTAATAACAAGTAGAAAAGAACATAACTTGATTCATTGTTTCGTAACGAAGAAGGATTCCTTGGTCTTGTCTCTCTTATTGCTTTCAACATTATCTTTTAATTGCTTTGTTTATTTTCTTTTGCTTTTTACACCCCCCTTTCGTGACAATTTTTACAACTAGAATCTCTTGCTCCTCGTGGGAACGAACTTGACTTCCATTATATTATTTTTAATTGAGTGGAAATATTAATTAATTTGATTACACCTACGACACGCATCAAATTTTGGCGCCGCTGCCAGGGAGCAGCGGACGATTTTAGTTGTTTTTATTTTTATTTTTTCTTTATTCTTGCTTTGTTGGATTCTATTTTGTATCTAACTTAAGTTTTTAAGAATCTTATTTCAGGTGCCAGTTTTCCATGTATGGTGGACAAGAGCAAGCATATTACAACAATCAATACGGTTTTCAACCTCAACATTATGGTAACTTCCAACCATCCTTAGGATACAGACTTTATGGATATTCTCATATATATCAACAACCTTATGACGGGTATGTAAGTGAACAATCACTAGGAGGGGAGGATAGTTATGCTTCTAAATCTATGTGTGATCTCCTTGGTGCAAGGCAACCTAGTTTGAGGGAACTTGAGAGAAGGTTATATCAATTGATCGATGAAGGCATAGCATCGGATGAAGAAATTCTTGAAGCTAAAAGAACTTTAAGAATAGAGCGTGAAAAACGTTATTATATGGGTTACGATGATGATTTTGAACCTTATGAAAATTATTGTAACAAGGATAAAGTTATTCCAACTCCGGATCATAATAACGATCCTTCGCCTATTCAAAAGGAGGAGATTGGGTTTGACTTACCTATTGTTATAAACGGTGTAACACCCGCACAAGAAGATCTTACAATCTATACCGATGAAAATCATTTTAGTGAGTGGCCCGATTCCGATGATGAGGATGTTGAAGAGATGATACTAGAGGATGAAACCACATTCATTGATTTTGTGGAAGACCCAATTGAACTTGCCAATGATTTTAATGATGCCAAGACTTTGGTTAAGGTAGAAAACGACGAAGAATGGTTGCAAGGTTTAATAGAGGACCACGATATACAAGAGGTAAGTAATTCACTTGAATTTTTTAAGGATGAAGAGAATTCTATGATACAAGAGATTGTGCAAGGTTTGTCTAACCCTTTGCATATTGATTCTTCTCCTTTACCTCTTATTGGTTTGAATGTATGTGCTTCAAAAGTATTTTTGGATGATTTTGTTTCTAGATATCCACCATTGGAAACACTTGATGCTAACACCATGCAGGTTTGCCAAGAGGAATACATGGAAATTCCCAAATTCTATGTTCTTTATACACTTCCGAGTGTGGACGAGAATAAGTGTGGGGGAAATTGCTATCGAGTGATAATTTCACTATTGTTTTTTTGTGCTAATATTTGTATGGAGTTATTGTTTGCAAAACAGGTATTATGGGTGGATCCTCAAATTTTCAGATTGTTAGTATATGGGGAATGAATCATGCAAGAGCTAAGTCGGGCCGTCGACTTTAAAACAAGCGCTTAATGGGAGGCAACCCATAGGTTTTGTATTTCTTATCCTTTTGCTTTTTGCTTTTTGTTATTTCTTTTTCTTGTTCCATATCATGTTAAAATTTCCCACCTTGACTTTACTAGGAGGATTCAATTACATTGAGGACAATGTAAGGTTTAAGTGTGGGGGAGTGGTTAAGCATGTATTTAAAAAAAAAAAAAAAAAAAAAAAAAAAAAAAAAAGTTTTACATAAAACTTCAACTTTTAAAGATTTTAGAGTCACTAGCATACTTCTAGGTATGTTTACATAGAGATTTTGACCGACATAATTGAACTTGGAAATGTTAGAGAACTACATTCGGATTTCTTGCTTGTTAGAGTGTTAAATAATGGATTTAATCATGCCGGTGATGCGAATTTGGTGCAGGGAGAAATGCGTTATTAGAGTTGCTGATCAATCATTAGTGGAGACTACCCGTATTCATATCATATGAGGCACCGACCAGAAATTTTTCCATCTACTAAAGAGCTTTCTTTTGAGTGTGTGTCACCATACGTTAATTCCGGGTAGAATGGTGAGCTGCCCAACCTCCCACCAATAGAAGCACTACTCTTTGATCTCTCGAGTGCTAATTTTGTCAATCATAAGGGTGACGTCTATGGATGAAAGCCTCCTTCTTGTAGTTCGATTTGCAGTTAGCACCATTCTCTCTCGCGACAACAACGGGTCCATAGAAACACCATCATCATCAACAAGGAGCGACACCAAAATCTACATGGAAAGTTGGAAAAGTTCAAGGTTTACAAGCAACGGAACGAGAAAAAGAGCAAATTTCAAATTCAAGTGAAGCAACATACAAAGAGCAGATTTTTACATATATGTTGAAGACTTACAATACAAATGAGGTAATTTTATATTCAAGTATGAAGACTTATTCATAAGAGCGAAGAAAATTAAAAGGTGAGAATTTTTGAAGTTTATGATTTCAAGACGATACAAGTTGTGAAGAATCAAGCGGTAAAATACTTCTCCCACGGCCACGGTTTGTTTTTGTATTTTATTTCTTATTGTTTCAACAAAAAAAAGAAAAAAAAAAAAAAGAGAAATATTTGTTTTGTTTTTATTTATTTAATAAGCCGTGGGAAAGGAAAATTTATAAGGAAGTTTCAAGCGACAAGGATTTAAGGTAAAAAGAGTTATAAATTGTCAAGGATCTAAAATTCGAGAGTTTATCATCAAAAGTTGAAACCGAAGACGAAGACCAAGGAGATCAAGACGAGGAGCGGAAGACGTTTCTATTGGATTCCGTGATAGTGGTGTTATCATAATTGGCGATCGGATGTGAAGGTGAGTAAGTAATCTCATCCTTGATAAAAATGGTTGATTTCCTTTCTTAGAGATCGTCAGAAAAATGGTTTTTCAAAATGTTAAAAGATGTGGGTTTTTAAAAATATTTCGGAAGTTGTCCTTCCCACCATTCAACGTGTCGCAGGAATTTTCTCTTCATTCCTACCTGCACACATGTGAGAACCATAAAAAAGCCGTCTTTTTGAGTGCAATTATCATAAAATCCTTTTTGGTGAGGCAGAAGTCGAGGCGAAATGCTTATTGATCGTTTCTCAAACACGCGTTCTCTCATTATGGTGTGGTTATTTCTCACTCAACATTTAAGAATGAGAATATGTTCTTTAGTATTTCTAATTTCTTATTACTAGCATGCAAAAACTCTATGTCCTCATAACTCTTTGGATGCTTGGGACGCTTGAACGCTTTGAAGTTGTGAGTTTTTAGTTTGATTTGCTCGAGGACTAGCAAAGTCTAAGTGTGGGGAATTTGATAGGGTGTAGAATACATCCTATTTACTATCTATTGTTTATGCTTTCTTTGTTATTTTTCTTGTAAATTATGTATTTTACGCTTGTTTTGAGTTTTGTAGCTACTTTGGAGTCGCACGGAGGAAAAGAAGAAGAAATCACCCAATTTGAGAAAAAGGGCAAAATTGTCATTTCATGGGCGAACACTATCTGGTCCCAGCCAAGGTTAAGGGCTACTCTCTTTTGGAGGAGCACTAAAGACAGGCCAATGAGGTTAAGGGGCGTCTACCTGTTATTCACTTATGGGATTGCCAACTTGGGTATCCCTTATCAAATGATAGGATCTTTGAATATCCAAACCCACTATACAACCCTAAACCCGAGAGTTTCTTTCTCTCATTCACTCAATCATCATTGAGAAACAAAACCAGACAATGGTCGTGGTAATCCGAAATCGAGAGGTGAAAATTCGAGAGATTGAAACCAAGAACATATTGGAAAATTGAGATGAACTGTGGTAATGGATCGAGTTAGTTGTCGTTTCTAAAGTCATTCCGTTGAAAACCGAGATGGGTTAAGCACTGTTGTCTCAGAGAGATCGAGATTCAATTGAAGGATGACGATTTTATGTTGCTATTGAAGAAAGGGTTAATGGGTATGAGGCTGAGCTGTGAGGTGATTAAGATCCAGAGAATGCTGTGTTACAATCGATTCAGGGTTTTGTTAAGAGAAGAAGGGGATCTGTGGGTTTTGAAATCAGCACATGAGAAGAATCAAGATGGGTATGAACTGGAATTAGAACTGTAATTGATAAATTTGAGATGGATCTGTGATGGAGTTTGAAGTTTTGAGACAGACTCAGAAGGACGAAATGGTTCAGAGTTTGAGGTGGAGCAGCGAGTGAGAGAGATGGGTTTTTACAGATGGGGGTTTGATGGAGTCTGCTGGTTTACAGGGAACGATGGATTGAATTGTGAAGAGTGATGTTGCCGAGAAGAATTGAGAATGAGAAATTGATGCAGAAAGAAGCTAATGATTGTAGATGAATGGTGAATTGCTTGAATAGATTCTCGAGACGAGTGGAATGGTGCTAGTGAAGTTGGGTGTTCACCGGAAATCTTGTCGGTGGTCTCGTAGGATGGAATGTGGTTTGAATTTGTGGGTGATTGATGATTTGTGAGATGTTCTTGATTCAATTGAAGCTGAGTCGATTGAGCTAAGAAGTAACAAAGAAGTGAAGCTGTTGAACACGGTAGATGTATGCTAGGTTTCTCAACAGGAGAAGACTAAAGATCGGCCTAAAATTGGCCTGAGAAATGCCCAGAAACAGAGGAGACTCTGTCCAGTTCTCTGTTCTGGTGAGTCGACTCAGCGAGTCCGATGACCGATCCATCCATGTGACTCAGTTGAGTAAGACGATTCAGACCAGTCAGATGTCTAACTGACTCGGCTAACTCCCCTTCTTCTGACCCGGTTGACTAACGCTGGATCGACGGTTTGACCCTTTTGACCGTTAGTCCTAACAGTGGATCGATGGAATATTCCGTCGAATATACCATTGACGGAGAAATTTTCAGGTGGCCGACGGTGACGGATTAGGTCAAATTCCGCCATAATACCGTTTTTCCATGAGCCAAAAATTCCAGAATTTTCTGTGGACTTTCTCATGGGTGTGAAGACTTGGACTAGGAATTGGATGGAGAATTGGACTCAAATTTGGAAAGAGAAGATGAAAGATGAGAAAGACTTGAATTTGGAAGTTGAATTGCTAAAGGAAAAGGATTCTATTCCTTGGAAGATTTGGAGAATATTGAAGCCTATAAATAGAGAAGTTCTCTATATCTTTTACACACCTCTCTACACACACAACACTTTTCTTTTCTTATTCTTTGTGTGAACTCCTTAACATGAGTAGCTAATTTTATTATTGTTTGAGGATGAATTCCTAGTTCTTAATATGATTTAAGTTTTTGTTTTCAATTCTATCTTGAAGTTTTTCACATAATTATCGTTTGTTTTTACTAATAGGAATGATCTTAATGACATTCATGATTGATTGATAGATTGTTTGGGTGGCCAACTAAATTGATTTATTAATTTTATCTAAAGCTAGTGAAAGTTAGGGGATAAGTAATCGTTTCTTGACTCTTTACATAAGTAGCAAACACAAGACCTTGCGGAGGGATTCCGTGGAGCAATTGTGTGTGAAAACAACGTTAGCAAGTAGACCTTGATCTAAGAGTCTAACTACTAATATTAACCTAATAAGTTCATAAATCTTAATGCGTTTATTTAAATTACATCTAGAGTGATCTACTACTAGGTGGTTTGGTAAATAGAATCCGGTAGTCGAGAACTTCCGTATCCGGTGATACAAGGGATTTAGGGGTTTAGCACTGATCTAGCTGCTTTACCTATGGTTGGTTATAATTTGTGACTAATAACAAGTAGAAAAGAACATAACTTGATTCATTGTTTCGTAACGAAGAAGGATTCCTTGGTCTTGTCTCTCTTATTGCTTTCAACTTTATCTTTTAATTGCTTTGTTTATTTTCTTTTGCTTTTTACACCCCCTTTCGTGACAATTTTTACAACTAGAATCTCTTGCTCTCTCGTGGGAACGAACTTGACTTCCATTATATTATTTTTAATTGAGTGGAAATATTAATTAATTTGATTACATCTACGACACGCATCAAATTTTGGCGCCGCTGCCAGGGAGCAGCGGACGATTTTAGTTGTTTTTATTTTTATTTTTTCTTTATTCTTGCTTTGTTGGATTCTATTTTGTATCTAACTTAAGTTTTTAAGAATCTTATTTCAAGTGCGATTTTCCATGTATGGTGGACAAGAGCAAGCATATTACAACAATCAATACGGTTTTCAACCTCAACATTATGGTAACTTCCAACCATCCTTAGGATACAGACTTTATGGATATTCTCATATATATCAACAACCTTATGACGGGTATGTAAGTGAACAATCACTAGGAGGGGAGGATAGTTATGCTTCTAAATCTATGTGTGATCTCCTTGGTGCAAGGCAACCTAGTTTGAGGGAACTTGAGAGAAGGTTATATCAATTGATCGATGAAGGCATAGCATCGGATGAAGAAATTCTTGAAGCTAAAAGAACTTTAAGAATAGAGCGTGAAAAACGTTATTATATGGGTTACGATGGTGATTTTGAACCTTATGAAAATTATTGTAACAAGGATAAAGTTATTCCAACTCGGATCATAATAACGATCCTTCGCCTATTCAAAAGGAGGAGATTGGGTTTGACTTACCTATTGTTATAAACGGTGTAACAACCGCACAAGAAGATCTTACAATCTATACCGATGAAAATCATTTTAGTGAGTGGCCCGATTCCGATGATGAGGATGTTGAAGAGATGATACTAGAGGATGAAACCACATTCATTGATTTTGTGGAAGACCCAATTGAACTTGCCAATGATTTTAATGATGCCAAGACTTTGGTTAAGGTAGAAAACGACGAAGAATGGTTGCAAGGTTTAATAGAGGACCACGATATACAAGAGGTAAGTAATTCACTTGAATTTTTTAAGGATGAAGAGGATTCTATGATACAAGAGATTGTGCAAGGTTTGTCTAACCCTTTGCATATTGATTCTTCTCCTTTACCTCTTATTGGTTTGAATGTATGTGCTTCAAAAGTATTTTTGGATGATTTTGTTTCTAGATATCCACCATTGGAAACACTTGATGCTAACACCATGCAGGTTTGCCAAGAGGAATACATGGGAATTCCCAAATTCTATGTTCTTTATACACTTCCGAGTGTGGACGAGAATAAGTGTGGGGGAAATTGCTATCGAGTGATAATTTCACTATTGTTTTTTTGTGCTAATATTTGTATGGAGTTATTGTTTGCAAAACAGGTATTATGGGTGGATCCTCAAATTTTCAGATTGTTAGTATATGGGGAATGAATCATGCAAGAGCTAAGTCGGGCCGTCGACTTTAAAACAAGCGCTTAATGGGAGGCAACCCATAGGTTTTGTATTTCTTATCCTTTTGCTTTTTGCTTTTTGTTATTTCTTTTTCTTGTTCCATATCATGTTAAAATTTCCCACCTTGACTTTACTAGGAGGATTCAATTACATTGAGGACAATGTAAGGTTTAAGTGTGGGGGAGTGGTTAAGCATGTATTTAAAAAAAATTACAAAAAAAATTAATTAAAATTTTTTAAAAAAAAAAAAAAAAGTTTTACATAAAACTTCAACTTTTAAAGATTTTAGAGTCACTAGCATACTTCTAGGTATGTTTACATAGAGATTTTGACCGACATAATTGAACTTGGAAATGTTAGAGAACTACATTCGGATTTCTTGCTTGTTAGAGTGTTAAATAATGGATTTAATCATGCGGTGATGCGAATTTGGTGCGTGGAGAAATGCGTTACTAGAGTTGCTGATCAATCATTAGTGGAGACTACCCGTATTCATATCATATGAGGCACCGACCAGAAATTTTTCCATCTACTAAAGAGCTTTCTTTTGAGTGTGTGTCACCATACGTTAATTAGGGTAGAATGGTGAGCTGCCCAACCTCCCACCAATAGAAGCACTACTCTTTGATCTCTCGAGTGCTAATTTTGTCAATCATAAGGGTGACGTCTATGGATGAAAGCCTCCTTCTTGTAGTTCGATTTGCAGTTAGCACCATTCTCTCTCGCGACAACAACGGGTCCATAGAAACACCATCATCATCAACAAGGAGCGACACCAAAATCTACAAGGAAAGTTGGAAAAGTTCAAGGTTTACAAGCAACGGAACGAGAAAAAGAGCAAATTTCAAATTCAAGTGAAGCAACATACAAAGAGCAGATTTTTACATATATGTTGAAGACTTACAATACAATGAGGTAATTTTATATTCAAGTATGAAGACTTATTCATAAGAGCGAAGAAAATTAAAAGGTGAGAATTTTTGAAGTTTATGATTTCAAGACGATACAAGTTGTGAAGAATCAAGCGGTAAAATACTTCTCCCACGGACACGGTTTGTTTTTGTATTTTATTTCTTATTGTTTCAAAAAAAAAAAAAAAAAAAAAATATATATTTGTTTTGTTTTTATTTATTTAATAAGCCGTGGGAAAGGAAAATTTATAAGGAAGTTTCAAGCGACAAGGATTTAAGGTAAAAAGAGTTATAAATTGTCAAGGATCTAAAATTCGAGAGTTTATCATCAAAAGTTGAAACCGAAGACGAAGACCAAGGAGATCAAGACGAGGAGCGGAAGACGTTTCTATTGGATTCCGTGAGAGTGGTGTTATCATAATTGGCGATCGGATGTGAAGGTGAGTAAGTAATCTCATCCTTGATAAAAATGGTTGATTTCCTTTCTTAGAGATCGTCGGAAAAATGGTTTTCAAAATGTTAAAAGATGTGGGTTTTTAAAAATATTTTCGGAAGTTGTCCTTCCCACCATTCAACGTGTCGCAGAATTTTCTCTTCATTCCTACCGCACACATGTGAGAACCATAAAAAAGCCGTCTTTTTGAGTGCAATTATCATAAAATCCTTTTTGGTGAGGCGAAGTCGAGGCGAAATGCTTATTGATCGTTTCTCAAACACGCGTTCTCTCATTATGGTGTGGTTATTTCTCACTCAACATTTAAGAATGAGAATATGTTCTTTAGTATTTCTAATTTCTTATTACTAGCATGCAGAAACTCTATGTCCTCATAACTCTTTGGATGCTTGGGACGCTTGAACGCTTTGAAGTTGTAAGTTTTTAGTTTGATTTGCTCGAGGACTAGCAAAGTCTAAGTGTGGGGGAATTTGATAGGGTGTAGAATACATCCTATTTACTATCTATTGTTTATGCTTTCTTTGTTATTTTTCTTGTAAATTATGTATTTTACGCTTGTTTTGAGTTTTGTAGCTACTTTGGAGTCGCACAGAGAAAAGAAGAAGAAATCACCCAATTTGAGAAAAAGGGCAAAATTGTCATTTCATGGGCGAACACTATCTGGTCCCAGCCAAGGTTAAGGGCTACTCTCTTTTGGAGGAGCACTAAAGATAAAGCCAATGAGGTTAAGGGGCGTCACCGTTATTCACTTATGGGATTGCCAACCGGGTATCCCTTATCAAATGATAGGATCTTTGAATATCCAAACCCACTATACAACCCTAAATTCGAGAGTTTCTTTCTCTCATTCACTCAATCATCATTGAGAAACAAAACCAGACAGCGGCTGTGTCTGAAATCGAGAGGTGAAAATTCGAGAGATTGAAACCAAGAACAGATTGGAAAATTGAGATGAATCTGTGGTAATGGATCGAGTTAGTTGTCGTTTCTAAAGCTGTTGCTGTTGAGAACCGAGATGGGTTAAGCACTGTTGTCTCAGAGAGACCGAGATTCAATTGAAGGATGACGATTTGATGTTGCTGTTGAAGAAAGTGTTAATGGGTATGAGTCTGAGCTGTGAGGTGATTAAGATCCAGAGAATGTTGTGTTACAATCGATTCAGGGTTTTGTTAAGAGAAGAAGGGGATCTGTGGGTTTTGAAATCAGCACATGAGAAGAATCAAGATGGGTATGAACTGGAATTAGAACTTTAATTGATAAATTTGATATGGATCTGAGATGGAGTTTGAAGTTTTGAGACAGACTCAGAAGGACGAAATGGTTTAGAGTTTGAGGTGGAGCAGCGAGTGAGAGAGATGGGTTTTTACAGATGGGGGTTTGATGGAGTCTTCTGGTTTACAGGGAACGATGGATTGAATTGTGAAGAGTGATGTTGCCGAGAATAATTGAGAATGAGAAATTGATGCAGAAAGAAGCTAATGATTGTAGATGAATGGTGAATTGCTTGAATAGATTCTGAGACAGGGAATGGTGCTAGTGAAGTTGGGTGTTCACTAGAAATGCTTTCGGTGGTGTCTGTAGGATGGAATGTGGTTTGAATTTGTGGGTGATTGATGATTTGTGAGATGTTGCTGATTCAATTGAAGCTGAGTCGATTGAGCTAAGAAGTAACAAAGAAGTGAAGCTGTTGAACACAGTAGATGTATGCTAGGTTTCTTAACAGGAGAAGACTAAAGATCGGCCTAAAATTGGCCTGAGAAATGCCCAGAAACAGAGGAGACTCTGTCCAGTTCTTTGTTCTGGTGAGTCGACTCAGTGATGTGATTTTAATTTTGTTGTAGAAAGTGGTAGTAAAGGTTGTCGTTCACTCAGACTTGTAAAGACTCGATTTAAGAAAATACTAAAAACAAAGAAAATATATATACAAGTTTGTCACGATATCGAGAGATTATTGAGACTCAGGATTCCACCAATTCTTACATTCATGTGGTTCAACTAATAGTTCTAGACATTTATAGCTCAAGTTTATTGACTCTAATTCATTGCCGAAAGTAGATTTTGAAAGTAATGACTGTATATCTAAAGCATGAGACATCAAAAGTCTTAAACTAAGCATGACCCATCAATTGAAATCACAATCATTCAATAAAAATCATAAAATACGATTTAAAAATCAATGCAATAAGTCATAAAAGAATTAATAGAATTACCACATGCATGAAAAATGGCTTCCTCCATCGTCCCAGTGTTGGGGTTTAGCTCCTCATATTATTCACATGCTCAAAATAATTGTTCATAGCTCAAATAGGTGAAAAACAAGAGAAAACTAATAAAGAAGACAGTTTGCAACGCTGTATTGGCGTTACAAACAGCTGTTACAACGGTAGTGGAGTTATGGTGGAAAACAGAAAAATAAGTCTGCCCTGAAGAGCAGTTTGCTGTGTCGTTGCTCTGCGATAGTTTTCTGTGACTGTCTCCTGTGGGTTGATGTTCTTCAATTCCTTCTTCTTCAGCAGCAGCAGCAGCAACTATTCCCGCGGCTTTCTGTTGGCCTCCAATCGTACCCCTAGGTCTCCTCTCGCTTCCTTGGACTCTCCTCAAACTATTTATACGCGACAGGTCTTTAAAGCTTCCAAAAATATCATGAGAAATCTTTCCGTGAGAGTCACGGATATTTCCTTTTTTTTTTCTACGCGTCTGGCATCGATGAATCCAAAGGTCACATAGGAATTGAGGATCGAATATCTTCTCTTAATCTTCACGTTCCTTCCAAAATATGATAGAATCAAATCTCGGACGAATATATCTCACGGAACTATCCTCCAACAGAATCCGAGAATATCTTCTCATCCATGTTAGCCGTGATCTTCCTTTTTTTTACGTGAATAAACCCATTAACTTCCCTGTTTCGATGTATTGGATCACTCCCAGTCCATATCCAATAGAAATATCCGATTCAATCTCCTTAGAACAACTCCAAATCCATACCTAATATTGAACTTTCTTCGCACAAACTTTCCGCCAAAACCAATTATTTGAATTCTTGAAGATGAGTGCCCAGTATCCCGATGTCTGGGGCCTTTAACACCGGGTGTCTTGGAGTGTAAATAACAATTAGGGTGCCCCTTATAAATGGTGTACCCCTTAGTAATTGAAGCGCCCCTTATCCAAATGACGGGTCCGAATAGTAATTTTCTCCCACGAGCGCAAATACCACTTTTCGAGCCGTTTCACGCAAAACTTATTTCTCCAACAACACCTACAAATACATAAAATAGCAAAATAAGCGCAAAATCGAGCACTAACAATATATATAATTGAGATCAAAATAGACACATAAATGCGTCTATCAAATACCCCCAAACTTATTATTTGCTAGTCCCGAGCAAATCAAATCTAGAAAATAAAATCCTAACTCACTGTCAGCAGTGAGGCATCGTCGATTGCATTTAGCGTATGCAATAAGCCTTTAAACCCCTAGGTGGCCCTAGTGGCCGAGTTATAGTCTCGGGAGGGTTTACAAGAGATATACCCACAAAACCTTTACACTCCAGGACCCTAACTATCTACACAGAACCTTGGAAGGCACTAAAAATCTCCTTGGTTGGCATACTTATTGACTACGGGGAGGAAGTACCCCGATGCGAAATTCCAATTCTTTGTACACGAGTTTGCACTCAAGCATACTAAAATTCATATATAAGTCACGAGCTCTACTCGGATAGTCACACTATGGACATCAATACCGGAGTCAAAACTAATCACATGGATAGATCAAGAAGATGGAAATAGAAAAACATAGATGGTTTTGATGTTTACTAAGTGATCGATGTTTCCCATATACACCAAGGCCTCCGCCAAAATGAACCTATCCTAATGGTGAGATACTAGTCGACTAATATCAACACAACGGCATATACAAAGGGAACCAAAGTGGTCGACAATCCTAATTCTAGATCAACACGTACGGCATATACAAGGGAACCAGATGGTCGATTTATTCACCGAACATTAATATTTTTTTATTTTTTATTTTATTTAACCGCATGATTAGATCTTTTGGATCCAAGCGCATGCTTCTTGTCACAGAGATTACATGATAGTTCCCGTGGATCCTGCATTCCACGCTTGTTTAGGCGACGGAGACAGGGAAAACACACACATATTGCTATTCCCAAGTGTTAATTTTATTCCGTTTGGTCTAATTGGTCTAGTCTTTTTTTTTTTCAACTTTTTTTTTTTTTCACTTTTTCACTTTTTTTTTTTGGTATCTCAATCACTCTAATTCACCCTAGCATTGGTAACAACTTGAATCGTGGGACCCACCTAATCACTTAGAGAAACATAGTTTAAAAACAAAATAAAATAAAAACAGAAGTGAAAAGGACTCAACGAGATTGGTGAAACTATCATGTTATTTCTAACACAGAGCTCGTGCTTTTATGAATAGACTCTTTAGATGTTGCCATCTAATCGATTGGTTCTCAACTCCTACAACCAAAATGCTTCCATCCACTTAGATTGGTTAGTGCCATCCTTAATAAACATAAATTTCTAGGCTCTGGAGTTTAACAATGCAACTAAAATGTTTCTCCCATACCCCCAAACTTAAATCTAACATTGTCCTCAATGTTCTAAAGATAAAATTAAAAGCATGAACAAGGAGAAAATGTTACCTTTTGAAGTAAAAGAGTTAAGGAAAGATATTACCGTGTCGCATGAATATTGGGTTACCTCCCAAGAAGTGCTAAGTTTAACGTCTTCAGCCAGACATAAGAAGGGATTAGTCACCTCATAAAATCATAAAGTAATAGCCGAAATATATGTGGGTCATCAAAACCAAATAGAGCTATCACAGATAAAAGGAATCTGCAACCTGCCAAGAAAATTAACAAATAAAGCACACCCTTGTCTAGTTTCTGTTTAAGACAACTACATCTAGTTGTGGTTGAGTTCGGAGCTCTATGAAAGGGTCTAAATAAAATATTTTCATGGGTTGCATTTCCTCGAAGCTAAGATCCGATTTAGGTATTAGAGTCCTGGAAAAACTCAAATAAAAACTTAGAAGCACATAATAATAACCCGAATAATTGCGGATCCTTAAAGTCAATCGTTTTGACTCACACAATTGACCACGATGAAAGCGGCGGTCAATCATAATAAAATGTGTCGATACTAATTTCCTAAAGTACTTAGGTTTAGTCTCAAAACTAAATAATTGACACATCGAAACTTATACATTCCCACAATTGGTTGAAAAATATTTGGTGGGAAAACAAAATCAACTGGGTATCATAGCCACGGGCAAACCACATCAACCGGAGGATGGGTTTCTAACAACTGAACTTCCCTATGGACATCACTAGGTTCAGGAAAACGTGTATGAAGATAATCTTTTAAAATGGTTGAGGCACATATGTCAAGTCCCAAGTGAGGGACCTTTCTAAGAGTTAAGGCACATGGAGAATGATAATCACCCCCAAACTTAGAGTTTTCAGTGTCTCTAGATAGACTAGTCACAACTTCCCAAATTTCAAGGTCATCTGATTCCTGAAAATGGTCAATTGATTCTTCTAAGTCGGGTTCATCCTCACTCATCTCTACGAGTTCATTTTCTTTGTCTAAGACTAATGTTTCTAAATCGCTAGACTCTAAAACAATATTCTCATAAGAAACTCGTTCCTCAAAACTATCATCGGCTTCGTAATCATAAGGGAATACTACATCGTCTAAAACGGGGGTATCTCTAGTCAAATCCTCGTCCTTTTGAATAGGTGAATAATTATTAAAATTATTTGGATTTGAACTAGAAACATTATCATTATTAAGCTCGATTGGAGTAACAAATTCCTGATCACTATGCCTATTTATTTCAAATTCTTCATCAGCACTATCCTCATCATAATCATCATTATAATAACATGAAAATGGTTGAACCTTATCTAAAGTAGTGTTACCAATTCTAACCTCGTCATCCTGATTATGCAAATAACTATCCTCATTTTCAAAGGTACTATTGGAAACACTATATTGGAAATTAAGACTATCTTGAGCATTTCTTTCCTGGGCCTCTAACAGCATTTTCTGAGTCGACTCACATGACTTCCTGATTTGATCTAGGAAAGAAGGTTCACACGTTGCATTGCTTTCATCCAAAACTAAGTTATTCATCTCATCTGAACTACGTGTTGACTCAAGTAACTTTTGTATCGACTCAGCTAACTTACATGCGGACTCTAGTAGAGAGGAATTATAGGAATTTTGCTCGTATGACCCGTGCGTGTGTGGATAGTAATTGGGCTCATCATGGTATGAGCCATAACCTTGAAAAGGCTGATGTTCCCAACCACTATTAACACTATGGTCAAAGTAGTAACGTCCGGTTTGAAACTCAATCGGATATTCGTTGTATTGGCTATTATTATACCGATTCGACATTCTATTCGCAGGGGTGTGAGTTGTCACACAAAATTAAAACCCACCGATTGTGGATTCGTGGGTGGATAGAGTCTTACCTCCGTACCGGACGGGCGATGAACCGTTGAAGTCGACTCGTGCCACCGACTCCGATGTCGGTGTACGAACCCGAGGGGCCGAGACAAGATCGTGAATCGTCCTCCTTCCCCGCAAACATTTTATATTTAATTTCAACCCTTCCTTAGGGTTTTAAAAATAATGTCCAAGTCCAAAAAGTCCAAAAATAAAAGAAAAATTACAAAAATACAACCCTATTTACAGTTTCTAAAAATAAAACAAAATAATTATATACAAAATCTTCTTATTCACTCCTTGGACTCCTCTTTTCTTTCCTTCTTTGGCGATGTTTTCCTTTTATAGCACTTTTTGTTTCCTTGTAGCTTCGCTCCAAATCTGAAAAGAATCGAAAAATACCAAAGGCGTAAAAAAGAACAAAAATAATAAAAATAAAAATAAACCTAAAACAAATCTAAATACAAGTCCGCGTCGGCGGCGCCAAAAATTGATGTGATTTTAATTTTGTTGTAGAAAGTGGTAGTAAAGGTTGTCGTTCACTCAGACTTGTAAAGACTCGATTTAAGAAAATACTAAAAACAAAGAAAATATATATACAAGTTTGTCACGATATCGAGAGATTATTGAGACTCAGGATTCCACCAATTCTTACATTCATGTGGTTCAACTAATAGTTCTAGACATTTATAGCTCAAGTTTATTGACTCTAATTCATTGTCAAAGTAGATTTTGAAAGTAATGATTTGTATATCTAAAGCATGAGACATCAAAAGTCTTAAACTAAGCATGACCCATCAATTGAAATCACAATCATTCAATAAAAATCATAAAATACGATTTAAAAATCAATGCAATAAGTCATAAAAGAATTAATAGAATTACCACATGCATGAAAAATGGCTTCCTCCATCGTCCCAAGTGTTGGGGTTTAGCTCTCATATTATTCACATGCTCAAAATAATTGTTCATAGCTCAAACAGTGTGAAAAAAAAGAGAAAACTAATAAAGAAGACAGCTGATTAACGTCAGATTGGCGTTACAAACAACTGTTACAACGGTAAGGGAGTTATGGTGGAAAACAGAAAAATAAGTCTCCGCTCAAGAGCGAGTTTCTTTGTGTCGTTGCTTTCTGCGATAGTTTTACGTGGATTGTCTCTGTGGGGTTGATGTTCTTCAATTCCTTCTTCTTGGCAGAAAGCAGTAAAGAACTATTCCGCGGCTTTTGTTGGCCTCCAATCGTACCCCTAGGTCTCCTCTCGCTTCCTTGGACTCTCCTCAAACTATTTATACGTGACAGGTCTTTAAAGCTTCCAAAAATATCATGAGAAATCTTTCCGTGAGAGTCACGGATATTTCCTTTTTTTTTTCTACGCGTCTGCTGATGAATAAGGGTGCACAACGGTCGGTTCGGGTCGGTGTTCAGCACTACCGACCAGAGAACCGTACAGGTCGGTTATTTTTTCATCTACACCAATTAGTACTGAACTTTTAATTTAGATCGGTTGTAAACCGCCCGATTCAGGATCGGTTCGGTGTGGATCGGTTCTAGTTTACCGACCAAATTTTTTCTTTTCGTTTTGGAGCATCACCGATCCATAACATGATCTCATATACAGTACATAGGAAAATCATCAGCTTTTTATTGATAGTGCTCCTCCTTCAAAAGAAATTAAACAAAGCAGTAAAACAAAAATCCACCCGGGAGGGATGATGACAACACAAAATCATACAAAAAAAAACTGAAATCAAACTAGAACCCATTGATAAGAGTACCTCAAATGACGAAAAAAATTAAAAAAATACGAAGCAATCTAAACCCCATTGATAAGATCCAATTAATTAAAACATTCAATCAAATAATCAAAATCAAACTAAACCCCATTATTGGCAATACCTCAGTCAACAAGTCCAAACCAAATCCTTCTTATTACATGCAGAATCTATTTGATTATCAACAAAAATCAACATCACTTGGAGATAATAGTGGTGACATAGGTGAGGGTTGTTGTAGTTAATAAAGAGGGATAGAAGAAGGTTGAAGATGGAGTCGCCTCTTCCCAACCCTAGTTTTACTCGAAAGGAAAATGGGAAGAATAAAGGAGAAGGTGCGGCTGGACGGGAATATCTAAGAGAAACATTTGTACGTGGGTACAAGGGTTTTGTTAGCCTTTGATATCTTAGATCGGTCTGTTTTTATTGAGGTCGGTCGGTAGATGTATACCACCGAGTAGCACCGTAGATAGCTCGGTTTTAGATAACATTTACCGTACAGTGTCACAGAGTTCTTTCGGTTCGGATTGGTTCAGATAATTTTAGGTCGGATCGGTCGGTTTTGGCGGTTTGGTCGGGCCCATGTGCACCCCTACTGATGAATCCAAAGGTCACATAGGAATTGAGGATCGAATATCTTCTCTTAATCTTCACGTTCCTTCCAAAATATGATAGAATCAAATCTCGGACGAATATATCTCACGGAACTATCCTCCAATGAGAATCCGAGAATATCTTCTCATCCATGTTAGCCAGTGATCTTCCTTTTTTTTACGTGAATAAACCCATTAACTTCCCCTGTTTCGATGTATTGGATCACTCCCGGTCCATATCCAATAGAAATATCCGATTCAATCTCCTTAGAACGACTCAAGAAATCCATACCTAATATTGAACTTTCTTGCACAAACTTTCCCGCCAAAACCAATTATTTGAATTCTTGAAGATGAGTGCCCCTTATCCTGATGTCGGGTGCCTTTAAAACCCGGGTGTCTTGGAGTGTAAATAACAATTAGGGTGCCCCTTATCAATGGTGTACCCCTTAGTAATTGAAGCGCCCCTTATCCAAATGGGGGGTCCGAATAGTAATTTTCTCCCACGAGCGCAAATACCACTTTCGAGCCAGTTTCGCCGCAAAAACTTATTTCTCCAACAACACCTACAAATACATAAAATAGCAAAATAAGCGCAAAATCGAGCACTAACAATATATATAATTGAGATCAAAATAGACACATAAATGCGTTTATCACTCAGCGAGTCCTATGACCGATCCATCCATGTGACTCAGTTGAGTAAGACGATTGCACGATCGAGATGTCTAACCGACTCCGGCTAACTCCCCTTCTTCCCGACCAGGTTGACTAACGCGGACTGACGGTTTGACCCTTTTGGACCGTTAGTCCTAGCAGGTGGATGACGGAATATTCCGTCGAATATACCATTGACGGAGAAATTTTCAGTGGCCACGTGGACGGATTAGGTCAAATTCGGCCATAATACCGCTTTTCCGTGAGCCAAAAATTTTAATTTTCTCGTGGACTTCTCTCATGGGTGTGAAGACTTGGACTAGGAATTGGATGGAGGTGGACTCAAATTTGGAAAGAGAAGATGAAAGATGAGAAAGACTTGAATTTGGAAGTTGAATTGCTAAAGGAAAAGGATTCTATTCCTTGGAAGATTTGGAGAATATTGAAGCCTATAAATAGAGAAGTTCTCTATATCTTTTACACACCTCTCTACACACACAACACTTTTCTTTTCTTATTCTTTGTGTGAACTCCTTAACATGAGTAGCTAATTTTATTATTGATTGAGGATGAATTCCTAGTTCTTAATATGATTTAAGTTTTTGTTTTCAATTCTATCTTGAAGTTTTTCACATAATTATCGTTTGTTTTTACTAATAGGAATGATCTTAATGACATTCATGATTGATTGATAGATTGTTTGGGTGGCCAACTAAATTGATTTATTAATTTGATCTAAAGCTAGTGAAAGTTAGGGGATAAGTAATCATTTCCTGACTCTTTACATAAGTAGCAAACACAAGACCTTGCGGAGGGATTCCGTGGAGCAATTGTGTGTGAAAACAACGTTAGCAAGTAGACCTTGATCTAAGAGTCTAACTACTAATATTAACCTAATAAGTTCATAAATATTAATGCGTTTATTTAAATTACATCTAGAGTGATCTACTACTAGGTGGTTTGGTAAATAGAATCCGGTAGTCGAGAACTTCCGTATCCGGTGATACAAGGGATTTAGGGGTTTAACACCGATCTAGTCGCTTTACCTACGGTTGGTGATAATTTGTGACTAATAACAAGTAGAAAAGAACATAACTTGATTCATTGTTTCGTAACGAAGAAGGATTCCTTGGTCTTGTCTCTCTTATTGCTTTCAACTTTATCTTTTAATTGCTTTGTTTATTTTCTTTTGCTTTTTACACCCCCTTTCGTGACAATTTTTACAACTAGAATCTCTTGCTCCTCGTGGGAACGAACTTGACTTCCATTATATTATTTTTAATTGAGTGGAAATATTAATTAATTTGATTGCACCTACGACACGCATCAAATTTTGAGCGCCCCGCCACGGGAGCAAATGGGACGATTTTAGTTGTTTTTATTTTCTTTTTGCTTTATTCTTGCTTTGTTGGATTCTATTTTGTATCCTACTTAAGTTTTTGAGAATCTTATTTCAGGTGCCAGTTTTCCATGTATGGTGGACAAGAGAAAGCATATTACAACAATAAATACGGTTTTCAACCTCAACATTATGGTAACTTCCAACCATCCTTAGGATACAGACTTTATGGATATTCTCATACATATCAACAACCTTATGACGGGTATGTATGTGAACAATCACTAGGAGGGGAGGATAGTTATGCTTATAAATCTATGTGTGATCTCCTTGGTGCAAGGCAACCTAGTTTGAGGGAACTTGAGAGAAGGTTCTATCAATTGATCGATTAAGGCATAGCATCGGATGAAGAAATTCTTGAAGCTAAAAGAACTTTAAGAATAGAGCGTGAAAAACGTTATTATATGGGTTACGATGATGATTTTGAACCTTATGAAAATTATTGTAACAAGGATAAAGTTATTCCAACTCCGGATCATAATAACGATCCTTCGCCTATTCAAAAGGAGGAGATTGGGTTTGACTTACCTATTGTTATAAATGGTGTAACACCCGCACAAGAAGATCTTACAATCTATACCGATGAAAATCATTTTAGTGAGTGGCCCGATTAGATGATGAGGATGTTGAAGAGATGATACTAGAGGATGAAACCACATTCATTGATTTTGTGGAAGACCCAATTGAACTTGCCAATGATTTTAATGATGCCAAGACTTTGGTTAAGGTAGAAAACGACGAAGAATGGTTGCAAGGTTTAATAGAGGACCACGATATACAAGAGGTAAGTAATTCACTTGAATTTTTTAAGGATGAAGAGGATTCTAAGATACAAGAGATTGTGCAAGGTTTGTCTAACCCTTTGCATATTGATTCTTCTCCTTTACCTCTTATTGGTTTGAATGTATGTGCTTCAAAAGTATTTTTTGGATGATTTTGTTTCTAGATATCCACCATTGGAAACACTTGATGCTAACACCATGCAAAGGTTTGCCAAGAGGAATACATGGAAATTCCCAAATTCTATGTTCTTTATACACTTCCGAGTGTGGACGAGAATAAGTGTGGGGAAATTGCTATCGAGTGATAATTTCACTATTGTTTTCTTGTGCTAATATTTGTATGGAGTTATTGTTTGCAAAACAGGTATTATGGGTGGATCCTCAAATTTTGATTGTTAGTATATGGGGAATGAATCATGCAAGTGCTAAGTCGGGTCGACTTTAAAACAAGCGCTTAATGGGAGGCAACCCATAGGTTTTGTATTTCTTATCCTTTTGCTTTTTGTTATTTCTTTTTCTTGTTCCATATCATGTTAAAATTTCCCACCTTGACTTTACTAGGAGGATTCAATTACATTGAGGACAATGTAAGGTTTAAGTGTGGGGGAGTGGTTAAGCATGTATTTAAAAAAAAATTACAAAAAAAAAAATTAAAAAAAAAAAAAAAAGTTTTACATAAAACTTCAACTTTTAAAGATTTTAGAGTCACTAGCATACTTCTAGGTATGTTTACATAGAGATTTTGACCGACATAATTGAACTTGGAAATGTTAGAGAACTACATTCGGATTTCTTGCTTGTTAGAGTGTTAAATAATGGATTTAATCATGCCGGTGATGCGAATTTGGTGCAGGGAGAAATGCGTTATTAGAGTTGCTGATCAATCATTAGTGGAGACTACCCGTATTCATATCATGTGAGGCACCGACCAGAAATTTTTCCATCTACTAAAGAGCTTTCTTTTTGAGTGTGTGTCACCATACGTTAATTCGGGTAGAATGGTGAGCTACCCAACCTCCCAACAAGGAAGCACTACTCTTTGATCTCTCGAGTGCTAATTTTGTCAATCATAAGGGTGACGTCTATGGATGAAAGCCTCCTTCTTGTAGTTCGATTTGCAGTTAGCACCATTCTCTCTCGCGACAACAACGGGTCCATAGAAACACCATCATCATCAACAAGGAGCGACACCAAAATCTACAAGGAAAGTTGGAAAAGTTCAAGGTTTACAAGCAACGGAACGAGAAAAAGAGCAAATTTCAAATTCAAGTGAAGCAACATACAAAGAGTGATTTTACATATATGTTGAAGACTTACAATACAATGAGGTAATTTTATATTCAAGTATGAAGACTTATTCATAAGAGCGAAGAAAATTAAAAGGTGAGAATTTTGAAGTTTATGATTTCAAGACGATACAAGTTGTGAAGAATCAAGCGGTAAATACTTCTCCCACGGCCACGCGGTTTGTTTTTTTATTTTATTTCTTATTGTTTCAAAAAAAAAAACAAAAAAAAAAAAAAAAAAAAAAAAAGAGAAATATTTGTTTTGTTTTTATTTATTTAATAAGCCGTGGGAAAGGAAAATTTATAAGGAAGTTTCAAGCGACAAGGATTTAAGGTAAAAAGAGTTAAAATTGTCAAGGATCTAAAATTCGAGAGTTTATCATCAAAAGTTGAAACCGAAGACGAAGACCAAGGAGATCAAGACGAGGAGCGGAAGACGTTTCTATTGGATTCCGTGAGAGTGGTGTTATCATAATTGGCGATCGGATGTGAAGGTGAGTAAGTAATGTCATCCTTGATAAAAATGGTTGATTTCCTTTCTTAGAGATCGTCAGAAAAATGGTTTTTCAAAATGTTAAAAGATGTGGGTTTTAAAAATATTTCTGAAGTTGTCCTTCCCACCATTCAACGTGTCGCGCAGAATTTTCTCTTCATTCCTACCGCACACATGTGAGAACCATAAAAGCCGTCTTTTTGAGTGCAATTATCATAAAATCCTTTTTGGTGAGGTAAGTCGAGGCGAAATGCTTATTGATCGCTTTCTCAAACACGCGTTCTCTCATTATGGTGTGGTTATTTCTCACTCAACATTTAAGAATGAGAATATGTTCTTTAGTATTTCTAATTTCTTATTACTAGCATGCTTAAACTCTATGTCCTCATAACTCTTTGGATGCTTGGGACGCTTGAACGCTTTGAAGTTGTGAGTTTTTAGTTTGATTTGCTCGAGGACTAGCAAAGTCTAAGTGTGGGGGAATTTGATAGGTGTAGAATACATCCTATTTACTATCTATTGCTTATGCTTTCTTTGTTATTTTTCTTGTAAATTATGTATTTTACGCTTGTTTTGAGTTTTGTAGCTACTTTGGAGTCGCACAGAGGAAAAGAAGAAGAAATCACCCAATTTGAGAAAAGGGCAAAATTGTCATTTCATGGGCGAACACTATCTCGGTTGACCTAAGGGTAAGGGCTACTCTCTTTTGGAGGAGCACTAAAGACAGGCCAATGAGGTTAAGGGCGTTTACCTGTTATTCATTTATGGGATTGCCAACCGGGTATCCCTTATCAAATATTAGGATCTTCGAATATCCAAACCCACTATACAACCCTAAATTGAGAGTTTCTTTCTCTCATTCACTCAATCATCATTGAGAAAACAAAACATAAATGCAGTGTATCGAAATCGAGAGGTGAAAATTCGAGAGATTGAAACCAAGAACAGATTGGAAAATTGAGATGAATCTGTGGTAATGGATCGAGTTAGTTCTTCGTTTCTAAAGTCATTTTTTTGAGAACCGAGACAGGTTGCTAATCGTTGTCTCGGAGAGATCGAGATTCAATTGAAGGATGACGATTTGATGTTGCTATTGAAGAAAGGGTTAATGGGTATGAGGTTTGAGTGTGAGGTGATTAAGATCCGAGAGAATCTTTGTGTTACAATCGATTCGGGGGTTTTGTTAGAGAAGAAGGATCGTGGGTTTTGAAATCAGCACATGAGAAGAATCAAGATGGGTATGAACTGAATTAGAAATCAGTAATTGATAAATTTGAGATGGATCTGTGATGGAGTTTGAAGTTTTGAGACAGACTCAGAAGGACGAAATGGTTCAGAGTTTGAGGTGGAGCAGCGAGTGAGAGAGATGGGTTTTTACAGATGGGGGTTTGATGGAGTCTGCTGGTTTACATGGAACGATGGATTGAATTGTGAAGAGTGATGTTGCCGAGAAGAATTGAGAATGAGAATTTGATGCAGAAAGAAGCTAATGATTGTAGATGAATGGTGAATTGCTTGAATAGATTAAAGGACAGGGAATGGTGCTAGGAAGTTGGGTGTTCACTTTGGAAATGCTTTTTCGGTGGTCTCGTAGGATGGAATGTGGTTTGAATTTGTGGGTGATTGATGATTTGTGAGATGTTCTTGATTCAATTGAAGCTGAGTCGATTGAGCTAAGAAGTAACAAAGAAGTGAAGTCGTTGAACACGGTAGATGTATGCTAGGTTTCTCAACGGGGAGAAGACTAAAGATCGGCCTAAAATTGGCTCGAGAAATGCCTGAAACAAAGAGGAGACTGTCTGTCCATTCTCTTCCTACGGTGAGTCGATTTCATGAGTCCGATGACCGATCCATCCATGTGACTCGGTTGAGTAAGACGATCTGCACTCGATCGGATGTCTAACCGACTCCGCTAACTCCCCTTCTTCCCGACCCGGTTGACTAACGCGGATCGACGGTTTGACCCTTTTGACCGTTAGTCCTAACGGTGGATCGACGGAATATTCCGTCGAATATACCATTGACGGAGAAATTTTCAGGTGGCCGACGGTGACGGATTCGGTCAAATTCCTACCATAATACCGCTTTTCCCATGAGCCAAAAATTCGAATTTTCTCGTGGACTTCTCTCATGGGTGTGAAGACTTGGACTAGGAATTGGATGGAGAATTGGACTCAAATTTGGAAAGAGAAGATGAAAGATGAGAAAGACTTGAATTTGGAAGTTGAATTGCTAAAGGAAAAGGATTCTATTCCTTGGAAGATTTGGAGAATATTGAAGCCTATAAATAGAGAAGTTCTCTATATCTTTTACACACCTCTCTACACACACAACACTTTTCTTTTCTTATTCTTTGTGTGAACTCCTTAACATGAGTAGCTAATTTTATTATTGATTGAGGATGAATTCTAGTTCTTAATATGATTTAAGTTTTTGTTTTCAATTCTATCTTGAAGTTTTTCACATAATTATCGTTTGTTTTTACTAATAGGAATGATCTTAATGACATTCATGATTGATTGATAGATTGTTTGGGTGGCCAACTAAATTGATTTATTAATTTGATCTAAAGCTAGTGAAAGTTAGGGGATAAGTAATCATTTCTTGACTCTTTACATAAGTAGCAAACACAAGACCTTGCGTAGGGATTCCGTGGAGCAATTGTGTGTGAAAACAACATTAGCAAGTAGACCTTGATCTAAGAGTCTAACTACTAATATTAACCTAATAAGTTCATAAATCTTAATGCGTTTATTTAAATTACATCTAGAGTGATCTACTACTAGGTGGTTTGGTAAATAGAATCCGGAGTCGAGAACTTCCGTATCCCAGGATACAAGGGATTTAGAGGTTTAACACCGATCTATTTGCTTTACCTACGGTTGGTGATAATTTGTGACTAATAACAAGTAGAAAAGAACATAACTTGATTCATTGTTTAAGTAACGAAGAAGGATTCCTTGGTCTTGTCTCTCTTATTGCTTTCAACTTTATCTTTTAATTGCTTTGTTTATTTTCTTTTGCTTTTTACACCCCCTTTCGTGAAAATTTTTACAACTAGAATCTCTTGCTCCTCGTGGGAACGAACTTGACTTCCATTATATTATTTTTAATTGAGTGGAAATATTAATTAATTTGATTGCACCTACGACACGCATCAAATTTTGGCGCCATCACGGGGGGAGCAATGGACGATTTTAGTTGTTTTTATTTTTCTTTTTGCTTTATTCTTGCTTTGTTGGATTCTATTTTGTATCCTAACTTAAGTTTTTGAGAATCTTATTTTCAGTGCCGATTTTCCATGTATGGTGGACAAGAGCAAGCATATTACAACAATAAATACGGTTTTCAACCTCAACATTATGGTAACTTCCAACCATCCTTAGGATACAGACTTTATGGATATTCTCATACATATCAACAACCTTATGACGGGTATGTATGTGAACAATCACTAGGAGGGGAGGATAGTTATGCTTATAAATCTATGTGTGATCTCCTTGGTGCAAGGCAACCTAGTTTGAGGGAACTTGAGAGAAGGTTCTATCAATTGATCGATTAAGGCATAGCATCGGATGAAGAAATTCTTGAAGCTAAAAGAACTTTAAGAATAGAGCGTGAAAACGTTATTATATGGGTTACGATGATGATTTTGAACCTTATGAAAATTATTGTAACAAGGATAAAGTTATTCCAACTCCGGATCATAATAACGATCCTTCGCCTATTCAAAAGGAGGAGATTGGGTTTGACTTACCTATTGTTATAAATGGTGTAACACCCGCACAAGAAGATCTTACAATCTATACCGATGAAAATCATTTTAGTGAGTGGCCCGATTCCGATGATGAGGATGTTGAAGAGATGATACTAGAGGATGAAACCACATTCATTGATTTTGTGGAAGACCCAATTGAACTTTCCAATGATTTTAATGATGCCAAGACTTTGGTTAAGGTAGAAAACGACGAAGAATGGTTGCAAGGTTTAATAGAGGACCACGATATACAAGAGGTAAGTAATTCACTTGAATTTTTTAAGGATGAAGAGGATTCTATGATACAAGAGATTGTGCAAGGTTTGTCTAACCCTTTGCATATTGATTCTTCTCCTTTACCTCTTATTGGTTTGAATGTATGTGCTTCAAAAGTATTTTTGGATGATTTTGTTTCTAGATATCCACCATTGGAAACACTTGATGCTAACACCATGCAGGTTTGCCAAGAGGAATACATGGAAATTCCCAAATTCTATGTTCTTTATACACTTCCGAGTGTGGACGAGAATAAGTGTGGGGGAAATTGCTATCGAGTGATAATTTCACTATTGTTTTCTTGTGCTAATATTTGTATGGAGTTATTGTTTGCAAAACAGGTATTATGGGTGGATCCTCAAATTTTCAGATTGTTAGTATATGGGGAATGAATCATGCAAGTGCTAAGTCGGGCCGTCGACTTTAAAACAAGCGCTTAATGGGAGGCAACCCATAGGTTTTGTATTTCTTATCCTTTTGCTTTTTGTTATTTCTTTTTCTTGTTCCATATCATGTTAAAATTTCCCACCTTGACTTTACTAGGAGGATTCAATTACATTGAGGACAATGTAAGGTTTAAGTGTGGGGGAGTGGTTAAGCATGTATTTAAAAAAAAATTAAAAAAAAAAAAATTAAAAAAAAAAAAAAAAGTTTTACATAAAACTTCAACTTTTAAAGATTTTAGAGTCACTAGCATACTTCTAGGTATGTTTACATAGAGATTTTGACCGACATAATTGAACTTGGAAATGTTAGAGAACTACATTCGGATTTCTTGCTTGTTAGAGTGTTAAATAATGGATTTAATCATGCCGTGGTGATGCGAATTTGGTGCAGGGAGAAATGCGTTATTAGAGTTGCTGATCAATCATTAGTGGAGACTACCCGTATTCATATCATGTGAGGCACCGACCAGAAATTTTTCCATCTACTAAAGAGCTTTCTTTTGAGTGTGTGTCACCATACGTTAATTCCGGGTAGAATGGTGAGCTACCCAACCTCCCAACAATAGAAGCACTACTCTTTGATCTCTCGAGTGCTAATTTTGTCAATCATAAGGGTGACGTCTATGGATGAAAGCCTCCTTCTTGTAGTTCGATTTGCAGTTAGCACCATTTCTCTCGCGACAACAACGGGTCCATAGAAACACCATCATCATCAACAAGGAGCGACACCAAAATCTACAAGGAAAGTTGGAAAAGTTCAAGGTTTACAAGCAACTAACGAGAAAAAGAGCAAATTTCAAATTCAAGTGAAGCAACATACAAAGAGCAGATTTTTACATATATGTTGAAGACTTACAATACAATGAGGTAATTTTATATTCAAGTATGAAGACTTATTCATAAGAGAGAAGAAAATTAAAAGGTGAGAATTTTTGAAGTTTATGATTTCAAGACGATACAAGTTGTGAAGAATCAAGCGGTAAAATACTTCTCCCACGGCCATGGTTTGTTTTTGTATTTTATTTCTTATTGTTTCGACAACAAAAAAAAAAAAAAAAAAAAAAAAAAGAGAAATATTTGTTTTGTTTTTATTTATTTAATAAGCCGTGGGAAAGGAAAATTTATAAGGAAGTTTCAAGCGACAAGGATTTAAGGTAAAAAGATTTATAAATTGTCAAGGATCTAAAATTCGAGAGTTTATCATCAAAAGTTGAAACCGAAGACGAAGACCAAGGAGATCAAGACGAGGAGCGGAAGACGTTTTATTGGATTCCGTGAGAGTGGTGTTATCATAATTGGCGATCGGATGTGAAGGTGAGTAAGTAATCTCATCCTTGATATGGTTGATTTCCTTTCTTAGAGATCGTCAGAAAAATGGTTTTTCAAAATGTTAAAAGATGTGGGTTTTTAAAAATATTTCGGAAGTTATCCTTCCCACCATTCAACGTGTCGCAGAATTTTCTCTTCATTCCTACCGCACACATGTGAGAACCATAAAAAGCCGTCTTTTTGAGTGCAATTATCATAAAATCCTTTTTGGTGAGGCGAAGTCGAGGCGAAATGCTTATTGATCGTTTCTCAAACACGCGTTCTCTCATTATGGTGTGGTTATTTCTCACTCAACATTTAAGAATGAGAATATGTTCTTTAGTATTTCTAATTTCTTATTACTAGCATCTTGTAAACTCTATGTCCTCATAACTCTTTGGATGCTTGGGACGCTTGAACGCTTTGAAGTTGTGAGTTTTTAGTTTGATTTGCTCGAGGACTAGCAAAGTCTAAGTGTGGGGGAATTTGATAGGGTGTAGAATACATCCTATTTACTATCTATTGTTTATGCTTTCTTTGTTATTTTTCTTGTAAATTATGTATTTTACGCTTGTTTTGAGTTTTGTAGCTACTTTGGAGTCGCACAGAGGAAAAGAAGAAGAAATCACCCAATTTGAGAAAAAGGGCAAAATTGTCATTTCATGGGCGAACACTATCTCGGTCCGACCAAGGGTAAGGGCTACTCTCTTTTGGAGGAGCACTAAAGACAGGCCAATGAGGTTAAGGGGCGTCTACCTGTTATTCATTTATGGGATTGCCAACTGGGTATCCCTTATCAAATGACCGGATGCTGAATATCCAAACCCACTATACAACCCTAAATTCGAGAGTTTCTTTCTCTCATTCACTCAATCATCATTGAGAAACAAAACCAGACAAATGGGCCGTGTATCGAAATCGAGAGGTGAAAATTCGAGAGATTGAAACCAAGAACAGATTGGAAAATTGAGATGAATCTGTGGTAATGGATCGAGTTAGTTGCCGTTTCTAAAGCTGTTGCTGTTGAGAACCGAGATGGGTTAAGCACTGTTGTCTCAGAGAGATCGAGATTCAATTGAAGGATGACGATTTGATGTTGCTATTGAAGAAAGGGTTAATGGGTATGAGGCTGAGCTGTGAGGTGATTAAGATCCAGAGAATGCTGTGTTACAATCGATTCAGGGTTTTGTTAAGAGAAGAAGGGGATCTGTGGGTTTTGAAATCAGCACATGAGAAGAATCAAGATGGGTATGAACTGGAATTAGAACTGTAATTGATAAATTTGAGATGGATCTGTGATGGAGTTTGAAGTTTTGAGACAGACTCAGAAGGACGAAATGGTTCAGAGTTTGAGGTGGAGCAGTGAGTGAGAGAGATGGGTTTTTGCTGAGATGGGGTTTGATGGAGTCTGCTGGTTTACAGGGAACGATGGATTGAATTGTGAAGAGTGATGTTGCCGAGAAGAATTGAGAATGAGAATTTGATGCAGAAAGAAGCTAATGATTGTAGATGAATGGTGAATTGCTTGAATAGATTCTGAGACAGGGAATGGTGCTAGTGAAGTTGGGTGTTCACTGGAAATGCTGTTGGTGGTCTCTGTAGGATGGAATGTGGTTTGAATTTGTGGGTGATTGATGATTTGTGAGATGTTGCTGATTCAATTGAAGCTGAGTCGATTGAGCTAAGAAGTAACAAAGAAGTGAAGCTGTTGAACACGGTAGATGTATGCTAGGTTTCTCAACAGGAGAAGACTAAAGATCGGCCTAAAATTGGCCTGAGAAATGCCCAGAAACAAGAGGAGACTCGTCCCGTTCTCTGCTCGTGAGTCGACTCGCGCGAGTCCGATGACCGATCCATCCATGTGACTCGGTTGAGTAAGACGATCTGCACGATCGGATGTCTAACCGACTCGGCTAACTCCCCTTCTTCCGACCCTATTGACTAACGCGGACCGACGGTTTGACCCTTTTGACCGTTAGTCCTAACCCGTGGATCGACGGAATATTCCATCGAATATACCATTGACGGAGAAATTTTCAGTGGCCGACGGTGACGGATTCTTGGTCAAATTAGGCCATAATACCAGCTTTTTGGCGAGCCAAAAATTCCAGCATTTTCTGTGGACTTCTCTCATGGGTGTGAAGACTTGGACTAGGAATTGGATGGAGAATTGGACTCAAATTTGGAAAGAGAAGATGAAATATGAGAAAGACTTGAATTTGGAAGTTGAATTGCTAAAGGAAAAGGATTCTATTCCTTGGAAGATTTGGAGAATATTGAAGCCTATAAATAGAGAAGTTCTCTATATCTTTACACACCTCTCTACACACACAACACTTTTCTTTTCTTATTCTTTGTGTGAACTCCTTAACATGAGTAGCTAATTTTATTATTGTTTGAGGATGAATTCCTAGTTCTTAATATGATTTAAGTTTTTGTTTTCAATTCTATCTTGAAGTTTTTCACATAATTATCGTTTGTTTTTACTAATAGGAATGATCTTAATGACATTCATGATTGATTGATAGATTGTTTGGGTGGCCAACTAAATTGATTTATTAATTTGATCTAAAGCTAGTGAAAGTTAGGGGATAAGTAATCGTTTCTTGACTCTTTACATAAGTAGCAAACACAAGACCTTGCGGAGGGATTCCGTGGAGCAATTGTGTGTGAAAACAACATTAGCAAGTAGACCTTGATCTAAGAGTCTAACTACTAATATTAACCTAATAAGTTCATAAATCTTAATGCGTTTATTTAAATTACACCTAGAGTGATCTACTACTAGGTGGTTTGGTAAATAGAATCCGGTAGTCGAGAACTTCCGTATCCGGTGATACAAGGGATTTAGAGGTTTAGCACTGATCTAGCTGCTTTACCTACGGTTGGTGATAATTTGTGACTAATAACAAGTAGAAAAGAACATAACTTGATTCATTGTTTCGTAACGAAGAAGGATTCCTTGGTCTTGTCTCTCTTATTGCTTTCAACTTTATCTTTTAATTGCTTTGTTTATTTTCTTTTGCTTTTTACACCCCCCTTTCGTGAAAATTTTTACAACTAGAATCTCTTGCTCCTCGTGGGAACGAACTTGACTTCCATTATATTATTTTTAATTGAGTGGAAATATTAATTAATTTGATTGCACCTACGACACGCATCAAATTTTGGCGCCGCCGCTTACGGGAGCAAATGGACGATTTTAGTTGTTTTTATTTTTCTTTTTGCTTTATTCTTGCTTTGTTGGATTCTATTTTGTATCTAACTTAAGTTTTTGAGAATCTTATTTCAGGTGCCAGTTTTCCATGTATGGTGGACAAGAGCAAGCATATTACAACAATCAATACGGTTTTCAACCTCAACATTATGGTAACTTCCAACCATCCTTAGGATACAGACTTTATGGATATTCTCATACATATCAACAACCTTATGACGGGTATGTAAGTGAACAATCACTAGGAGGGGAGGATAGTTATGCTTCTAAATCTATGTGTGATCTCCTTGGTGCAAGGCAACCTAGTTTGAGGGAACTTGAGAGAAGGTTCTATCAATTGATCGATGAAGGCATAGCATCGGATGAAGAAATTCTTGAAGCTAAAAGAACTTTAAGAATAGAGCGTGAAAACGTTATTATATGGGTTACGATGATGATTTTGAACCTTATGAAAATTATTGTAACAAGGATAAAGTTATTCCAACTCCGGATCATAATAACGATCCTTCGCCTATTCAAAAGGAGGAGATTGGGTTTGACTTACCTATTGTTATAAACGATGTAACACCCGCACAAGAAGATCTTACACTCTATACCGATGAAAATCATTTTAGTGAGTGGCCCGATTCCGATGATGAGGATGTTGAAGAGATGATACTAGAGGATGAAACCACATTCATTGATTTTGTGGAAGACCCAATTGAACTTGCCAATGATTTTAATGATGCCAAGACTTTGGTTAAGGTAGAAAACGACGAAGAATGGTTGCAAGGTTTAATAGAGGACCACGATATACAAGAGGTAAGTAATTCACTTGAATTTTTTAAGGATGAAGAGGATTCTATGATACAAGAGATTGTGCAAGGTTTGTCTAACCCTTTGCATATTGATTCTTCTCCTTTACCTCTTATTGGTTTGAATGTATGTGCTTCAAAAGTATTTTTGGATGATTTTGTTTCTAGATATCCACCATTGGAAACACTTGATGCTAACACCATGCAGGTTTGCCAAGAGGAATACAAGGAAATTCCCAAATTCTATGTTCTTTATACACTTCCGAGTGTGGACGAGAATAAGTGTGGGGGAAATTGCTATCGAGTGATAATTTCACTATTGTTTTCTTGTGCTAATATTTGTATGGAGTTATTGTTTGCAAAACAGGTATTATGGGTGGATCCTCAAATTTTCAGATTGTTAGTATATGGGGAATGAATCATGCAAGAGCTAAGTCGGGCCGTCGACTTTAAAACAAGCGCTTAATGGGAGGCAACCCATAGGTTTTGTATTTCTTATCCTTTTGCTTTTTGTTATTTCTTTTTCTTGTTCCATATCATGTTAAAATTTCCCACCTTGACTTTACTAGAGGATTCAATTACATTGAGGACAATGTAAGGTTTAAGTGTGGGGAGTGGTTAAGCATGTATTTAAAAAAAAAAAAAATACAAAAAAAAAATAAAAAAAAAAAAAAAAAAAAGTTTTACATAAAACTTCAACTTTTAAAGATTTTAGAGTCACTAGCATACTTCTAGGTATGTTTACATAGAGATTTTGACCGACATAATTGAACTTGGAAATGTTAGAGAACTACGTTCGGATTTCTTGTTTGTTAGAGTGTTAAATAATGGATTTAATCATGCCGGTGATGCGAATTTGGTGCAGGGAGAAATGCGTTATTAGAGTTGTTGATCAATCATTAGTGGAGACTACCCGTATTCATATCATGTGAGGCACCGACCAGAAATTTTTCCATCTACTAAAGAGCTTTCTTTTGAGTGTGTGTCACCATACGTTAATTCCGGGTAGAATGGTGAGCTACCCAACCTCCCACCAATAGAAGCACTACTCTTTGATCTCTCGAGTGCTAATTTTGTCAATCATAAGGGTGACGTCTATGGATGAAAGCCTCCTTCTTGTAGTTCGATTTGCATAGCTAGCACCATTCTCTCTCGCGACAACAACGGGTCCATAGAAACACCATCATCATCAACAAGGAGCGACACCAAAATCTACAAGGAAAGTTGGAAAAGTTCAAGGTTTACAAGCAACTAACGAGAAAAAGAGCAAATTTCAAATTCAAGTGAAGCAACATACAAAGAGCAGATTTTACATATATGTTGAAGACTTACAATACAATGAGGTAATTTTATATTCAAGTATGAAGACTTATTCATAAGAGAGAAGAAAATTAAAAGGTGAGAATTTTTGAAGTTTATGATTTCAAGACGATACAAGTTGTGAAGAATCAAGCGGTAAAATACTTCTCCCACGGCCATGGTTTGTTTTTGTATTTTATTTCTTATTGTTTCGACAACAAAAAAAAAAAAAAAATTGAAAAAAAAAAAAGAAAAAAAAAAAAGAGAAATATTTGTTTTGTTTTTATTTATTTAATAAGCCGTGGGAAAGGAAAATTTATAAGGAAGTTTCAAGCGACAAGGATTTAAGGTAAAAAGATTTATAAATTGTCAAGGATCTAAAATTCGAGAGTTTATCATCAAAAGTTGAAACCGAAGACGAAGACCAAGGAGATCAAGACGAGGAGCGGAAGACGTTTCTATTGGATTCCGTGAGAGTGGTGTTATCATAATTGGCGATCGGATGTGAAGGTGAGTAAGTAATCTCATCCTTGATAAAAATGGTTGATTTCCTTTCTTAGAGATCGTCGAGAAAAATGGTTTTTCAAAATGTTAAAAGATGTGGGTTTTTAAAAATATTTCTAAGTTGTCCTTCCCACCATTCAACGTGTCGCAGAATTTTTCTTCATTCCTACTGCACACATGTGAGAACCATAAAAAGCCGTCTTTTTGAGTGCAATTATCATAAAATCCTTTTTGGTGAGGCGTAAGTCGAGGCGAAATGCTTATTGATCGTTTCTCAAACACGCATTCTCTCATTATGGTGTGGTTATTTCTCACTCAACATTTAAGAATGAGAATATGTTCTTTAGTATTTCTAATTTCTTATTACTAGCATGCAGAAACTCTATGTCCTCATAGCTCTTTGGATGCTTGAACGCTTTGAAGTTGTGAGTTTTTAGTTTGATTTGCTCGAGGACTAGCAAAGTCTAAGTGTGGGGGAATTTGATAGGGTGTAGAATACATCCTATTTACTATCTATTGTTTATGCTTTCTTTGTTATTTTTCTTGTAAATTATGTATTTTACGCTTGTTTTGAGTTTTGTAGCTACTTTGGAGTCGCAAAGAGGAAAAGAAGAAGAAATCACCCAATTTGAGAAAAAGGGCAAAATTGTAATTTCATGGGCGAACACTATCTGGTCCCAGCCAAGGTTAAGGGCTACTCTCTTTTGGAGGAGCACTAAAGACAGGCCAATGAGGTTAAGGGCGTCTCACCGTTATTCACTTATGGGATTGCCAATCGGGTATCCCTTATCAAATGAATAGGATGCTGAATATCCAAACCCACTATACAACCCTAAATTCGAGAGTTTCTTTCTCTCATTCACTCAATCATCATTGAGAAACAAAACCAGACAAATGGTCGTGTGTCTGAAATCGAGAGGTGAAAATTCGAGAGATTGAAACCAAGAACAGATTGGAAAATTGAGATGAATCTCGTGGTAATGGATCGAGTTAGTTGTCGCTTTCTAAAGCCGTTGTGTTGAGAACCGAGATGGGTTAAGCATCGTTGTCTCGTAGAGATCGAGATTCAATTGAAGGATGACGATTTGATGTTGTCATTGAAGAAAGGGTTAATGGGTATTAGGCTGAAATGTGAGGTGATTAAGATCCAGAGAATGTTGTGTTACAATCGATTCAGGGTTTTGTTAAGAGAAGAAGGGGATCTGTGGGTTTTGAAATCAGCACATGAGAAGAATCAAGATGGGTATGAACTGGAATTAGAACTGTAATTGATAAATTTGAGATGGATCTGTGATGGAGTTTGAAGTTTTGAGACAGACTCAGAAGGACGAAATGGTTCAGAGTTTGAGGTGGAGCAGCGAGTGAGAGAGATGGGTTTTTACAGATGGGGGTTTGATGGAGTCTGCTGGTTTACAGGGAATGCTTTCAACAACAACACTGGAATGCATTTGAGCTATGTGATGATTTCTAGGAAAAAAATCATTTTTATAAGGTTTCTGGTTTTCTGTGGGTATGTGGTTCACTGCAGTAGTCGACGGACTATTTATTCCATTGACAGTGAAAAGAAGTAAATTATGAAGTTTAGAAATTTGTTTCCTCCTGGAAAAGCAATGGATAGCATAGTGATTCCTTTTTCCACAGAATGTATAGGTTCGTGGAGATTAACCAATAAAAGGCACTTATTTTGACTTCATAGCCATATGAGGAGATTGTAAATTAAAACTCTTCTTGACACAATCTTCTTCGGAAGAACTTTTCATTCTGTATTGTAACTCATGAGAATTAGTTTGTACAGAAGAATTTCTCCTTAAGACAGAGTTTTCCTTTTCCAAGGATCTCAGACTGTTCATGGGCTAGAATAAGAGATACTTCTAGTTTCTCTTTCTCGACACGAAGTCCGTTAAGATCTCGATGAATGAGTATAGATCAAACGTTTCTCTCTAGTTGAGTTTTCTTTGATAATATCTTCAAGAACACTAATCTTTTCACGTTGTTGAGTAGTTTCTTGGAGAAGTTTTTCAATATTCTTAGAGAAGGACTCAATGATGTTGTAGAGTTCATGCTCTCGATCAAGAGACTTTTCAAATTCATCAATAAGCTAATCATGATCCTGGAAATCAATAATCTCAACAGAGTTTTTTGAGATTCTGGTGAGCTCATTTTCAGCTTTTGCCATAGTACCCAATGTCTCATCGGAAAAGGATATGTTGTCACAAGATGAAACAATCTTCTTACCTTGGGATTCAGAAGAATCAGCTAAGGAGTAATCCTTTGAGCTATTCCCAAGATATTTGGTATAGTTAAAAGCTTTAGAAGACATCTTAGTATGCGTAAAAGAGATTCGTCGTCCTCGGACTCAGATTGCCACAAACACGGACTTGTAAGGTCTTAAACGTGTTTGCCTCGCTTCCGATACCAATTGAAAAAGCGGGGGTATAACAACCACACCCAACAATTCGATTAGTAATCCGAATGGACAAACTCCAATATACTTTCTAGAGAATCAACTAGATAGTCGACTCAATCTAGAGAAAAGTATATCAAAGAGTTTATAGATCAATCTCTCGATTTGATCTTTACTCAAGCAAATAGAAATCATGAAGTCTTTATCAAAGAGAGATAACTTGGATGGTACCAAAGACCAATATCCAAGTGTCAATCAATTTAAATATACAACCCAAAAGGTTGGATATTCTAATTGATTGAACAACGCACAACCCGTGATATTTCAATTATATAAAAAAATATAATGCGGAATAAAAATAACACAGACACCGTAATTTTGTTAACGAGGAAACCGCAAATGCGAGAAAAACCCAGGACCTAGTCCAGATTGAACACACATCGTATCAAGCCGCTACTGACTCTAGCCTACTCCAAATTAACTTCGATGTCCGGACCGTAGTTGAACCCCAATCAATCTCACACTGATCCAAGGTACAGTTATGCTCCTACGCCTCTGATCCCAGCAGGATGCTACGTACTTGATTCCCTTAGCTGATCTCACCCACAACTAAGAGTTGCTACGACCCAAAGTCGAAGACTTTAATAAATAAATCTGTATCACACAGAAAAGTCCACGGTAATAGATAAATCCGTCTCCCGCGAATATACCTACGAGTTTGTTCCGTCTTTTGATAAATCAAGGTGAACAGGAACCAATTGATAACCCAGACTTATATTCACGAAGAACAGCCTAGTATTATCAATCACCTCACAATAATCTTAATCGACGCAGCGGAAAAATATATTGCGGAATCACAAACGATGAGACGAAGTGTTTGTGATTTCTTTTCTATCTTGCCTATTGGAGATATAAATCTCAAGCCAATTATTCCAATTGTACTCATACGATAGAAACAGCAAGATCAGATCACAACTACAAGAAAAGTAGTATCGGTCTGGCTTCACAATCCCAATGAAGTCTTTAAGTCGTTAACTTGGTTTTAGAAGATGAAAACCCAAGGTTAAAGGAGAATCGACTCTAGCTTATGCGACTAGTATCACACGTAAGGTGTGGGGATTGGGTTTCCCAGTTGCTAGAGCTCTCCCTTATATAGTATCTTAAATCAGGGTTTGCAATCAATGTTAGCTTGATAACAAAGCATTCAATATTCACTGTTAGATGAAAACCTAATTAGATTCAAGCTAATATTTCTCAACCATTGGATCGAAACCTTAGCTTGTTACACACAAATGAAATGTTCAATTTTGGGTTTATGAACCGTTTCCAAACATTAACAATTGTTGGGTCAACAATAGTCAACCAAATGGTTAGCCATATGAGCACATTCATATCAACCATATTCTTCTTCACCATAACTAATTCAAATGACTCAAATGAACTAGTTAGAGAGTTGTTCAATTGCTTAGATCTTATGTAACTACACAAGACACAATCAAAGCAAAAACGATTTGATTCACTCGAATAGGTTCATGAATTTTATAGCCACGGTTTGCAAAAGCATTCCTTAGTTAATATAAACATGAGTTCAAGAACAACCGGTTTTAGATATAACCCACTCAAGTTTGCGGACTGGGTTCGCGGACTTACGCTCATGGAAGGAGTTCACAAACTCCAGCAGAAATTCTCTGGTCGAGAACTTCCGCCAGTTCGCGGACTTGGCTCACGTCACTTCCATTTCTCTTGATGAACAAAGTTCACAAACTTTGGTTCAAGGAATAAGGAATTATACATATATGTGTTTCTACAACAATACTTATATCCTACCAATGGTTATGTAATCTAAACTCTCATTTCAATCATTGAAACATTCTCAGAGAACGTTATATATCCGTTATTCACAGACCATTTTTCGTCAGAGCAATTCTCAAAGTGATTGAAACATAACATGACTTTCGTCACTAGGTAAAGATGAATTTGGCTAAAGCGAAAGCTTACCAACACATATTTCGAGAAATAGATAAAGTAGTTAAACTCAAACGAAATAGCAAATGTGTATAATGAAAGTCTATATATCAAAACGACTTTTGTCTCAAGAGTAGGAGATAGAGTAAATAGACTTTTGAGTGATATATAAGTTCAAGTCTCCACATACCTTTTACTCGATGAAGTTCCACCGGTTCCTCGAGTAGTCCTTCATCTTGTATGATGATTGGCATGGAGTTCTTGAGCTCAACTACACTTTCTATCCTAGTCCGAGACCTTTAGCTATAGTAGGCTAGAAATCAAGACTTATAGTTTTGATCATTAATATTGACAAACATGCTTGAGATAGCAACGCATGCGAGTTAGACCGAGCAATGCTCTAACAGTTTCAATGATTGAAATGGGAGTTTAGATTACATAACTATTGGTAGGATATATGCATTGTTGTGGAAACACATATATGTATAAGTCCTTATTCCTTGAACCAAAGTTTGCGAACTTTGTTGATCAAGAGAACTGGAATGTGGCGTGAGCCAAGTCCATGAATCGGGGCGGAAGTTCTCGACCCGAGAATTTCTGCCTGAGTTTGTGAACTCCTTCCAGCAACTTAAGTCCGCGAACCTGATAGGTGTAGAATACACCGTATTTAATATCTAGTATTTATGCTTTCTTTGCGAGTTTTCTTGTAAATTATGTATCTTATGTGTGCTTTTGAGTTTATTAGGTGCAATGGAGTCATTTGGAGCAAAAATACCAGTTGGAACTCGTTCAAATACAAGATTTCTACTTTTCATTGTGTAGAGGACGAGAAGATAAAGACAATGGCGAAAGAACGGAGTCATTCTGAGCTCGTATGAAGAAGTTATGAGAAAAATGAGAATCGGAAAGAAAAGGGCAAGATGGTCATTTTAGTGGTGAATGCTATTGGCACCCCAATACATGTTAAGGGGTAGCCAGATTTTGGTTGAAAGGGAAGTGTTATTTAGAGCCCAGCCAAGGATAAGGGGTAACCAGCTGAGTGATACACTAAGGACAGATTATTGTTTGTTAAGGGGCGCCTCATCCTTGTATACAACTATCCTAGGTCGAGCATAGACGAGACAATCAGAATTTCTATTTCTTTCTTGTCACAACAGCAGCAGCTGCACCAAGTCATGTCGTCGTTCGAGCCATGTTCGTGGGAGATTGCCAAGGATTAGGACAGGTAATTGGCGCCAAGATGAACACAGAGGTTGGATTGAATGGTTCTGGAATCCAGGTTTGAAGGGAGAAAATACAGGACAAAGTTGATGTTCGCCATTGATTTCTTGGGTATGTGATGGATCAGGAACACCGGTTCTAGCTGAATTTGTCATTTGTCAACAAAGACAAGGAGTTTAACCAAGAAGACAAGAGTTCTTACCGCCGTTGAATTGGGAAGAAGATTTGATGTTGTTACCATTGTTTTAAGGGATGAAGGCCGGTGATGTTTGAATGTTTAGATTCCGTGATTGTTTGGGAAGTATGGGTATTTGTGTATGCATTCAATACTACAGGAAGGAGATGGAATGATTTTAAGAATCAAAAACAAGTTCAATGTGTATCACCAAACTTCCGGCATACAAGGTGTCCGTGAAAATGCCCGAACCATCGAGTTCTTTTAATTTAAATGTTCTTGTTGTTGATAGATGAAGGTTGGAATGGGTTTTGAATCTAAGGATTGTGGCTTGAAATTGAACAAGGAAAGCGAAGAGAAGGATGCACCGCAATGCTTGTGTGAATTATGGTTTTGAGTTTGGTGTAATGAGCGAGATGGGTGTTGTCGAATGAAGTTGGTGGTATGAATTAAGGGTGTGCTTCTGATCTAGGAGAATGCTGCTATACAGAAGATTGAGTGGTGTTGCTCATTACAGGCAGGGCTGAAGGGAATGAGCTGGTGTTGTAAGTGTCAATGGCAATGAACTGAAGCAGTGCAGGGAAGAACTTGAGTAGCTTAGAAGATGGCATTGCAGGTGAAGCCTGTGACTTGCAGGTAGTATTGTGTGCACTTCCGTTAAGAAAATGGTGCGGTGGTTTGTGTTCGTAGTCGAGTTGCACTGGTATTGTTGGTGGTAGTATGAGAGTTGAAGCTACAACACTGAGGCCAAGCCGCAGCTTGTGTGAAGTGCCAATAAGCTATGGAATTGAGCTAGACAGACGAGTGGTAATATGATTGAATTGAAAGGATGCACTGGAGGTGGTTTTGCTTGCCAGTGAGTCGAAAGAAATTCTTGATCTCAGAATGAAGTATTGTTACAGATGTTCAAGGGATGTTGGCGGTGAGTGAGATGGCCGGTGCTGTTGAGAAGCTGATAAGAATGTGCAGTTGGCTCAGGGCAAGAAAAGATGGTGTTGAGCGGCAGAGATGTGGAGCCGAGCGGTGATGCGAGCCGGAGCGGTGTACTCGGAGATGTGCCTGCAGTAATGGCAATTGTGGTCGATGAGAGGCAGTGGAGATCTTGGAGAATGTGGCAGTTGGTGGTGAACTGAGCCAAGGATGGAAGTGGCAGAGTTTGATGGTGGCATTGCGAGTGAGTTATAAGAGAAGCACCGTGCACGAGTTTGCAAGCAGGAATGGATTTTTGAAGCCGAAGAAATAGTGGAAACGGAGTGAAAATGGCGCACCAGAAGCATACTTAGGTTGTCGGATTTCGGAGCTTAGAGTGTCGATCGCAATATTTGGTGAATCGCGAGGGGGTATGAGTCGGATGCAAGAATCGACGGCACGGACATATGAGCTACGCATCACGCTTTTGGGCGTTTTCGCAAGAGATAAAGAATTGGTTTGGATGATTTTTGTGAATGTTTGGAATGCAGAGAAGGGGAGATGAGTTGCTGGAAGTACATACTTGTTGGTGACAGTTTCCGATGATTCAAGTAGCCTGAGATAAATTTTCCGGCGACGGATTCCGGCGACCGGTGACCGGATTCCGGCGATGACGTCGCAATTCGGCGACGCTTTTTGGACCCAAAATTCCAGAGACATATTTTTGCACTCCTGGGCTTGGTGGACAAATTTGAGACGGGTTTGGAGAAGACTTGACCTACTTGGGTATCCTTTTGGGAGAGGCATATAAATAGAACTTTTCTCTAAACCTAGAGATATCTCCATGAGGAGACTTCTACTTTTGTTCTAGGGATTCACATGATAGGTTCTTCTAAACTTTCTATGATGATTTCCAAAAACACAAGTAACTAAGTTTTTATTATTGGTTGAAGATGTAGTTGGATTTTGCAACCAAGTTATGATTTTTATGAATTAGTTTTCTCTCAATATTATCGTTTGATTTCTACGGGTTACAATAATTGCATGATTGATGGATTGCAATATGATTGAATGTTTGTTTAGTCGAGTCTAGAATTGATTGAACTCACATCCATATCTATAGCTATTTTAGGGTTTTCATCGAGCGATAACCTTGAATACTTAGTAGCATGATATGATTAGGGTTTGTAGTGATACATCCTCGTAATCATATGTAGAAATTGACCTTTGTTCGAATTGTTTGCGCAATGTATTACAATTGCATTGATTAGCCTATTTCTGAAACTTAATGCTCCTAGGAATTGAACTTGATTAGCGCAAGGCGTTAGGTTATTCTTTAGGTAGATTTCACATACTCAGCCCTAATGTGTGTGTTGATAACTTTGGAAATTACTGGAGTATTCTTGCAATAAGGTATTCTATGGCTTTTGATGATAGAGAGATTAAATACGAATTCTATTCATATATTCATAAACTTGTTTACAATTGAAGATGAAACCTTTACCCAATATCTCACATCCTTGATTTGCGTATTTTATTTGCTTTTTGTTTATTTTTATTTACACAATCAGAAATTCCTCGGTGTTTTATATAGGAAACCATAACATATTGACAACCAAGACCTCTCTGAGGATCGATCCTTTCTTGCCCCTTGCTATATTTATATTTTGAGTAGTAAGAAAGTGTAATTATATTTGTGTCGCTTACGACAGCGATCAAATTTTGGCGCCATTGCCGGGGAGGCAACGGTTGTTAATTGTTTTTGGTTTCTTATTTTTGTATTTAGTTTTTGTTTTATTTTTTCTTATTTGGTTCTTACCCGAGTTTTGAGAATCTTATTTCAGGTGCTAATTTCTATGGACGGAGCATATTGGAGCAATCAATACGGCTTTCAACCTCAACAACATAACAATTATCACCCTTATGGGGAGTATAATCAAAACCAATCCTTTGGCTATGATCAATACTCCACGTACCCTATGAGTTATTCTCATACATATCAACCTTCTTATGGTGGTTATGTAAGTGAGCAACCACAAGGAGGGAGAATAGTTGTTCTCCTATTAATTTTTCCTCTAGTTTGGTAGATGAAATGCAACAATTTATGGACAGCATGGAGTCAATTTGCGGACAACCCAGTGTGGAACCAATTTCATCGACCGAATGTGCTCATGGTATGTTTGGCCCAATTTCTGATCGTAGTTATGATCATCCACCCATTCAAAGGGAATATAATTGGCCTAGCAATACTGAAGTAAGTAATTCTACTTTTTCTTTGTCGAATGAGCTTTACAAACAAATGGAACACTATATTCAGAATTTGGATGGAACACTCCAAGAGCTTCAAAAAGGTGTTTCCACTTTAAGACAAGGCATTGAAGAATACAAGGAGGAAATGAATAATTATGTTGAAAAAGGCGAACCTTCGGGGACTTTTTGTTGATATTTGTGTAGTTAACTCAACTCTTGATCGTAATAATGATCATTCACCTATTCAAAAGGATGAGTTCGAGACTAGCAACACTAAATTCAGCGAGGACCAATGTTATGATGACTATGATAGTGATGATGATTATTATGAAAATACATCGTTTGAACCAACTCATGGTGACATCCCCGAGGAGTGTACAATGGAGTCTTTTTGGGATCAAGATGAAGATGAAGAGGAATATGTCGACACTTGTGTAGATTACTCAAGCATTGATCTTAATAATAATCAAGAGCCTATTCAAAGGGTGGAGCTTGAGGATGATGCATTTTCGAGTGTTCTAAAAAGTTTCTTATGATAAAATTTGGATCCATAAAAAGAGTATGTGCCTTACAACAAAAAAGGAGGAATATGTTGAGAATGAGACCGTTATGACCAATATTGTGGAAGACCCAATTGAGCTTGCAAAGGATTGTAATGATGATGTTTATGTCGAGACTATGGTTAAGGCAGAAACGGACGAGGAATGGTTGCAAGGTTTGATAGAGGACCATGATATACAAGAGGTGAATAATTCACTTGAGTTTTTCAAGGATGAAGAGGATTCCGTAATACAAGAGATTGTGCAAGGTTTATCTAACCCTTTGCCTATTATTTCTTCTCCTTTACCTCTTATTGGTTTGAATGTATGTGCTTGAGAATATTGTTGAATGACTTTGTTTCTCGTTTTCCGCCATTAGAGAAACTTGATTCTCATACTATGCGAGTTATGGAACCGTAAACCGTGGAAGTACCCGACTCTATATCCTTTATGCACTTCCATGTGTGGACAAGAATAAGTGTGGGGGAAGCTTTTATCGGTTAATAGCTTCACTTTTGCTTTATGTTACTAATATTTGTGTGAAGTTAATGTTTGAAAAACAGGTTCTATGGAAGGATCCCCAACTTTTCCGATTATTGGTGTATGGGGAATGAATCTTACAAGAAGCTAAGTCGGGCCGTCGACTTTAAAACAAGCGCTAAGTGGGAGGCAACCCACCGGTTTTGTATCTTTATCCTTATCTTTTTATTTTTATGCATTTGCTTTTATCTTTATTTTCTTTATTTTTGCATATCATTTGCGGAATTTCCCACCTTGAACTCTCTTTGGAAGATTCAATTTTACATTGAGGACAATGTAAAGTTTAAGTGTGGGGGAGCATTTATATGTTTTAGTTTGTCTCATAAAAAAAAAAAAAAAAATCAAAAAAATAGAAAAACCAAGAAAAATTGTGCTTTTTGAACTCCGAAATTTAGAAATTTGTGCCTTTAGGATGACACCATTAGTGGATGGAACCATTTTGAATGCAGGAGTTGAGGAACCAATTAACTAAAAGGGAAGAATATAGCTCAGAAATCACAAATTAACATGATAGTTGTTACCATATCTCGGAATATCACCATATCACATTCTATTTTTATTTTTCCATATTTATCTATTGTTCTCTAAGTGCTTTGGTGGGTCACTAAACATCGACGTGTTATTACTGCTAGGATGAAATAGAGTGGTTGAGTTACTAGAAAAAGAGAAAAAAAAATTGAAAAAAAAAAAAAAAAAAAAAAAAAAAATTGAAAAAAAAAAAAAAAAGGACCGACCAATTAGACCAAAACGGAATAAAAAGACACTTGGGAATAGCAAGATGTGTGAAACGTAGTCCCTGTCTCCGTCGCCTAAACAAGCGTGGAATGCAGGATCCAAGACAACTATCATGTACTTGCTGACAAGAAGCATGCGCTTGGATCCAAAAGATCTAATCATGCCGTCTAAAAAAAAAAGAGAGAAATTGGATCCAGTTTGATCCAATCATATAAAATAAAATAAAAAATTATTATTGTGTTGAATAAAGTCACTCTTGGTTCCCTTGTATATGCCAATTGATTTGATGTAGCATTCAACACTAAGTAGCTCAATCCAATAGGATTAGGTTCATCTTAGCAGTGACCTTGATGGATATGGGAAACATCGATCACTTGTGAACATTCGCCAACATCTACATCTATATCCATCTTCTTAATCTTTTCATTGTGATTGTGGTTTGTTAGTTTCCGAGTATTGTGGCTTTGTTCGACTATCTAATTAGAGTTTATTTACTAATATATGAATTGAATTTGCAAGGTACCTCCTCCCGTAGTCATTTTGGATTCGTTCATTGATTTGTCACGAATAGACGGAGTTTGAAATATAGGTTTTGTAGGTATATCTCTAGTAAACCTTCACGAGACTATAACTCGTCCACTAGGGACACCTAGGGTTTAAAGGCTTGTTATTTATGCTAAAAGTGACCGTAGCCTCGACGACACGGAGTTGTTGTATTTTATTGTTTTGTTTGATTTGCTAGAGGACTAGCAAAGTCTAAGTGTGGGGAATCTGATAGGTGTAGAATACACCGTATTTAATATCTAGTATTTATGCTTTCTTTGCGAGTTTTCTTGTAAATTATGTATCTTATGTGTGCTTTTGAGTTTATTAGGTGCAATGGAGTCATTTGGAGCAAAAAGACCAGTTGGAACTCGTTCAAATACAAGATTTCTACTTTTCATTGTGTAGAGGACGAGAAGATAAAGACAATGGCGAAAGAACGGAGTCATTCTGAGCTCGTATGAAGAAGTTATGAGCAAAATGAGAATCGGAAAGAAAAGGGCAAGATGGTCATTTTAGTGGTGAATGCTATTGGCACCCCAATACATGTTAAGGGGTAGCCAGATTTTGGTTGAAAGGGAAGTGTTATTTAGAGCCCAGCCAAGGATAAGGGGTAACCAGCTGAGTGATACACTAAGGACAGATTATTGTTTGTTAAGGGGCGCCTCATCCTTGTATACAACTATCCTAGGTCGAGCATAGACGAGACAATCAGAATTTCTATTTCTTTCTTGTCACAACAGCAAAGCTGCACCAAGTCATGTCGTCGTTCGAGCCATGTTCGTGGGAGATTGCCAAGGATTAGGACGTGGTAATTGGCGCCAAGATGAACACAAGAGGTTGGATTGAATGGTTACGGAATCCGGAGTTTGTGGAGAAAATACGGGGACAAAGTTGATGTTACGCCATTGATTTCTTGGGTATGTGATGGATCGGGAACAGGGTTCTAGCTGAATTTGTCATTTGTCAACAAAGACAAGGAGTTTAACCAAGAAGACAGAGTTCTTCTGCCGTTGAATTGGGAAGAAGATTTGATGTTGTTACCATTGTTTTAAGGGATGAAGGCTAGGTGATGTTTGAATGTTTAGATTCTGTGATTGTTTGGGAAGTATGGGTTTTTGTGTATGCATTCAATACTACAGGGAAGGAGATGGAATGATTTTAAGAATCAAAAAACAAGTTCAATGTGTATCACCGACTTCCGGCATACAAGGTGTACGTGAAAATGCCTGAACCATCGAGTTCTTTATTTGAAATGTTTCGTTGTTGATAGATGCGAGAAGGTTGGAATGGGTTTTCGAATCTAAGGATTGTGGCTTGAAATTGAACAAGGAAAGCGAAGAGAAGGATGCACCGCAATGCTTGTGTGAATTATGGCTCGAGTTTGGTGTAATGAGCAGATGGGTGTTAAGCTGGAATGAAGTTGGTGGTATGAATTAAGGGTGTGCTTCGATCTAGGAGAATCTTTGCTATCGAGAAGATTGAGTGGTGTTGCTCATTACAGGCAAAAGTCAAGGGAATGAGCTGGTGTTGTAAGTGTCAATGGCAATGAATCAAGCAAAGTGCGGGAAGAACTTGAGTAGCTTAGAAGATGGCATTGCGAGTGAAGCCTTGTGACTTGTAAAAAGTGGTATTGTGTGTGTTCTTTGTTAAGAAAATGGTGCAAAGTGGTTTGTGTTAAGTAGTCGAGTTGCGGTGGTATTGTTGGTGGTAGTATGAGAGTTGAAGCTACAACACTGAGGCCAAGCCGATTCTTTGTGAAGTGCCAATAAGCTATGGAATTGAGCTAGACAGACGGGGTAATATGATTGAATTGAAAGGATGCATTTGGATGTGGTTTTGCTTGCCAGGAGTCGAAAGAAATTGCCGTCTTTGTAATGAAGTGTGTTACTGAGATGTTCAAGGGATGTTGGCGGTGAGCCGAGATGGCTGGTGCTTTGTTGAGAAGGCGATAAGAATGTGCGGTTGGCTCGGGGCAAGAAAAGATGGTGTTGAGCGAGCGAGATGTGGAGCCGAGCAGTGCAGTCGGAGCAGTGTTTGGAGATGTCTTTGCAGTAATGGCGGTTGTGGTCGATGAGAGGCGGTGGAGATCTTTGGAGAATGTGGCGAGGTTGGTGCAGTGAACCGAGCCAAGGATGGAAGTGGCGAGTTTGATGGTGGCATTGCGAGTGAGTTATAAGAGAAGCACCGAGCACGAGTTTGCAAGCGTGGAATGGATTTTTGAAGCCGCAGAAATAGTGTAAAACGGAGTGAAAATGGCGCACCGGTAAGCATACTTCCGGTTGTCGGATTTCGGAGCTTAGAGTGTCGATCGCAATATTTCGGTGAATCGCGAGGGGGTATGAGTCGGATGCAAGAATCGACGGTAGGACATATGAGCTACGCATCACGCTTTTGGGCGCGTTTCGCAAGAGATAAAGAATTGGTTTGGATGATTTTTGTGAATGTTTGGAATGCAGAGAAGGGGAGATGAGTTCTTTGGAAGTACATACTTGTTGGTGACAGATTTCGATGATTCAAGTAGCTCGAGATAAATTTTCCTGCGACGGATTCCAGCGATGACGTCGCCAATTCCGGCGACGCTTTTGGACCCAAAATTCCGAGAGACATATTTTTGCACTCCTGGGCTTGGTGGACGAATTTGAGACGGGTTTGGAGAAGACTTGACCTACTTTGGGTATCCTTTTGGGAGAGGCATATAAATAGAACTTTTTCTCTAAACCTAGAGATATCTCCATGAGGGAGACTTCTACTTTTGTTCTAGGGATTCACATGATAGGTTCTTCTAAACTTTCTATGATGATTTCCAAAAACACAAGTAACTAAGTTTTTATTATTGGTTGAAGATGTAGTTGGATTTTGCAACCAAGTTATGATTTTTATGAATTAGTTTTCTCTCAATATTATCGTTTGATTTCTACGGGTTACAATAATTGCATGATTGATGGATTGCAATATGATTGAATGTTTGTTTAGTCGAGTCTAGAATTGATTGAACTCACATCCATATCTATAGCTATTTTAGGGTTTTCATCGAGCGATAACCTTGAATACGAGTAGCATGATATGATTAGGGTTTGTAGTGATACATCCTCGTAATCATATGTAGAAATTGACCTTTGTTCGAATTGTTTGCGCAATGTATTACAATTGCATTGATTAGCCTATTTCTGAAACTTAATGCTCCTAGGAATTGAACTTGATTAGCGCAAGGCGTTAGGTTATTCTTTAGGTAGATTTCACATACGCGCCCTAATGTGTGTGTTGATAACTTTGGAAATTGCGGAGTATTCTTGCAATAAGGTATTCTATGGCTTTTGATGATAGAGAGATTAAATACGAATTCTATTCATATATTCATAAACTTGTTTACAATTGAAGATGAAACCTTTACCCAATATCTCACATCCTTGATTTGCGTATTTTATTTGCTTTTTGTTTATTTTTATTTACACAATCGAAATTCTCTGTTTTATATAGGAAACCATAACATATTGACAACCAAGACCTCTCTGTAGGATCGATCCTTTCTTGCCCTTGCTATATTTATATTTTGAGTAGTAAGAAAGTGTAATTATATTTGTGTCGCTTACGACAGCGATCAGAACCCAGTCCGCGAACTTGAGTTGGTTATATCTAAAAACGATTGTTCCTGAACTCATGTTTAAATAAACTAAGGAATGCTTTTGAAAACCGTGGCTTTAAAGTTCATCCGATTCGAGTGAATCAAATCGTTTTTGCTTCGATTCTGTCTTGTGTAGTTACATAAAGATCTAAGCAATTGAACAACTCTCTAACTAGTTCATTTGAGTCATTTGGACTAGTTATGGTGAAGAAGAATACGGTTGATATGAAATTGCTCATATGGCTAACCATTTGGTTAACTATTGTTGAACCAATAAATGTACAAGTTTGGGTACGGTTACATGAGCCTAGAAACGTGCATTTCATTTGTGTATAACAAGCTAAGTTTTCGATCTAACGGTTGAGAAATATTAGCTTGAATCTAAATCAGGTTTTCATCTAACGGTGAATATTGAATGCTTTGTTACCAAGCTAACATTGATTGCAAACCCTGATTTGAAAGACTATATAAGGGAGAACTCTAGCAACTGGGAAACCTAATCCCCACACCTTACGTGTGATACTAATTTGCTAAGCTAGAGTCGATTCTCCTTTAACCTTTGGTTTTCTTATTCTAAAACCAGGTTAACGACTTAAAGACTTCATTGGAATTGTGAAGCCAGACTGATACTACTTTTATTGTAGTTGTGTGATCTGATCTTGCTGTTTCTATCGTACGAGTACAATTGGAATAATTGGCTTGAGATTTCTATCTCTGATAGGAAAGATAAAAAGAAATCACAAACACTTCGTCTCGTCGTTTGTGATTCCGCAATATCTTTTTTCGCTGCGTCGATTAAGATTATTGTGAGGTGATTGATAATACTAAGTTGTTCTTCGGGAATATAAGTCTGGTATTATTGATTAGTTCGTGTTCACCTTGATTTATCAAAAGACGGAACAAAACTCGTAGGTATATTCGTGGGAGACAGATTTATCTATTACCGTAGACTTTTATGTGTGATACAGATTTGTTTATTAAAGTCTTCGACTTTGGTTCGTAGAAACTCTGAGTTGTGGGTGAGATCATCTAAGGGAATCAAGTACGTAGTATCCTACTGATATCAGAGACGTAGGAGCATAACTGTACCTTGGATCAGTGTGAGATTGGTTGGGGTTCAACTACAGTCCAGACCGAAGTTAATTTGGAGTAGGCTAGTGTCCGTAGCGGCTTAATACGTGTGTGTTCAATCTGGACTAGGTTTCCCGGGTTTTTCTCGCATTTGTGTTTCCTCGTTAACAAAATTATGGTGTCTGTGTTATTTCTTTTCCGCATTATATTTTGTTATATAATTGAAATATCATAGGTTGTGCGTTGTTCAATCAATTAGAATATCCGACCTTTTGGTTGTTGATTTAAATTGATTGACACTTGGATATTGGTCTTTGGTACCATCCAAGTTAACTCTCTAGTATTTGATAAAGACTCGCAGATTTATATTTGCTTGAGTATATATCAAATCGAGAGATTGAGATACAAACTCTTTGATATACTTTTTATCTAGATTGAGTCTGAATGTCTAGTTGATTCTCTAGAAAGTATATTGGATTTTGTTCATACAGATTGCTAAGCGAAATATTGGGTTTGGTTGTTGTACCCCCGCTTTTTCAAAATGGGGGAGAGTTCTCAAATGAACTTGTGCTTAATTGCTATATCTTTGTGGGGAGAGTGGATGTGGAATTTACAGGGGATGCTTGTATCTTAAATCTCCTAGATGAGCACTAAGTATTTTACTCTCTGTGATATCATCTAAATTAAAGTTGTTATGTAATTCCTTTAAATCTTGAAGTATCTTTTGATTTAATTCATTACGATCCCATAGTTTTCGTACCCTTGTCAATTTTTATTGACAAAAAAGGAGAATAAATTAATAGTTTCGCACTACATATATACATATGGTTTACGGATCATTATGTAAGGGGAAGTGAATCAATATCTATAAGTTTCACATATTATGCAAAAGATGTAAGTATTGATGATTAAGGGGGAGAAACATAGCACCGTAGTATTAATTCGAAGTTGTGATACAATTGAACTTTGAAGAAGATAAGAAATTTTTTAAAGGGAGAGCAAAAAGCTATTTGAGGAGTGCAAAAATCGTAGTCAACTTGCTGTAGTAACCTATTCAGTATAATCTTTCCAACTCGGACTACAAAACCCCTCGTAAATATGCACACTGACCGCATATAACTCACACACCCATTCTCCAAATATGACCGCCACCATCACCGTCGTTACTTCCTATTCTCTAGCTACCCATAATCCTATCAAGCCAATCAACCGATTTGATCTCTTAATAGCTTCAATTTTATTTACTAAACCGATTAAATGAATTCATAAACCCAAATCTTGATAACGTAATGGAGGGGCAGAATTAGAAAATGATTGATTTATGGTCTTCAATTACTAAGTATTTTATTTATATATACATATACAATCAACATTCATAATGAGAAAATGATTGATTTGGTTTCATCGCTACTTTATCTGGTTTATGTATTCGATTTTGACCTTTTTGTTTATGAAGGATTTTGCAATTTAAACTAGGTTTATTAGCTTTTGATTATCTACTAACATAATTTTAGTCTCTAATATCAGTATTACTTTTGTGGGTTTCTTCCTTTCTTTTCGATTTGATTTTGTTATGATTACGATGATCTAGACTTAAAGATCGTTAGACTTTGAAGTGATCATATGGTGAAGATTTTTATTTTATTTTTGGTTTCTTTATTGGCCGTCACTGGTGTTGATGGCGGTGGACGTATTTGGAGAATGGGTGTGAACAATATGCAACCAATGGGCGTATTTAGGAGGGGTATTATAGTCCGAGTTAGAAATATCATATTGAATAAGTCCTAATAGTGAGTTGACTATGATTTTCTCACTCCCCAAATTGCGTTTTGCTCTCCCTTTAACAAAAATCAGATAATAATACTATGTTTTTGTATAAAGTCGACGTAATCTCTTCTCAAAGTTGTTATCTCTATGGATCTTCAACAACAACGATGCTGAGTTGAACACGTTCAAAATCATTGCAACTTGAAGTAACGAAGGATTCAAGGAGTTGAAGAACCAAGGAAATCAAGCATGATGGATTTGGGAGTTTTGAAGATTTATTTTTTAATCGATATGTATTGATAGTTTTGTCACTAAATTTGACAAAGGGGGAGATTGTTAGAGCATTGCTCCATCGAACTCATAAGTATTTCTATCTCAAGCTTGTTGTCAAATTTAGTTGTCAAAACTATATCTTGATTTCTAGTCTACATTTAGGCTGTCTATGATTAGGATATAACTATGTAGTTGAGAATCGGATATCACTGCGTTCTACCATTTGAAGGCGAAGATCAATAGGAGATTTGGAGAACTTCAACATCAAAAGGTAAGTGAAGACTAAACCACCCATTTCTGAAGTTTTCACCTTTCTATCCATGAGACATTGTCGCATGACTAAATTAGATAGTACATGCATAACAAAAATTTTGAGTCAAGTTTATCTTGAATAATGTTCTCGAAATATGACTATTCATGCTTAAAAACATGGTTTCACCTATTTACCAGCCACACTTTTCCTATTTACCACCTAACTCACAATATCTAAAGTAATTCTACTTTTGGTTCCATTTTTTCTATTTACCACCCACACTTCTTCTTTAATCCTTTTTTATTTAAAAACCATTAAAATCAAAACTATTAACCCTAATTAGGATTTTGTTTAATAATTATAATATACCAATTCGTCGATTATGATTTTGTTTAATTATAGTACAGTGTACACCAGTTCGTCGAAAAGTAGATGAATTAACCCGTGAATCCATTATCCATTACTGTGGAGGATTCTATGATTGAAAATCTAGGGAAAAGTATAGATTCCCAACCAGTAGCTTTCGTCTGTGTTGGAGGCTGTTTTAGCTATCTCGATCTTTTTCCATATCTGTGATTGTTAATTTCTAGAGTCAGTACAACGTTGGTCTCGAGATGGTACCATAATCTGACTAACAAATATGTTAATCTTTGTAAATGATAAGTGTTAACCCAGCAGTTGACGCAACTTTTATACTGCCAATCATGATTAATAGTTTGATGATTTGGCATCAGTACAGACAAGATATTTCACTAATTCTCCCCGATCCCTGGAACCCTCATTCCACACATCATCCAGTATTAACCCAAAAAAAAAAAAAAAAAACGCCTTCAATTTTTTTGGTAATCCGACTCCTAAATACTTCTGATTAATGGATTAAAGAACATTGAAAAGTGAACTAATCCATGAATCCTCATCAACTAATCTAGTTGGTATGCAAACACGTGCTACATCTCTTTCAACAACGTCAAGATATAGAAAAGAAAACAAGTGATTGCTGGGGTGGCGGGTTGGTGGACATCGATCAGAGGAAGTGACGGTGTTTGTTGGAGTTGAGCAAGAACTAGTTTTGATTTTCGAACTTAAAGTGATTTTAAGGTGTTTAGTTTCAATATTGGGCATAACTAAAACAGTCAATGGGTAGTATTAATGGGATATGCAGAATAGTACGAGTGGTAAATAGGATAATTAGGGGTGGGAATTAAGAAGAGTGGTAAGCAGGAAAAGGGTTGGTGGCGAATAGGGAAAACCAAAAACATTTGTTCATACTTGTTGAATTTGGTTAAGAACAATTTATTGTTCATAACTTAAATTATGGTTCAAGACTTAATCATTTGAAAATATCATGGAACAATGATATGTGTCATTGATGTTATTAGGGAATGTTTCGAATTGATTATTGGATACATATAGAAATACTATTAATCTGGATACATGACAGTATACATACCAATTCACATACCGGTAGAATTGTTATAAGTCCGGAACCGTAGTAATATAGTTCGACAACGAATTTCTGGTACGCATACTTGGTATCCATACCACAAAAAGTCTGTGACTCGTAAACCAGGAACCGTAAGCATACCCAGTATGCAAACCGGAAAAGATATGTTGGTTTTAATACCGAAGACGGTATGCATACCCGGTATGCAAACCATCAAAGATTTGTGAGTTCCTGAACTCGTACTTTGTCTTAAGGGTATCCATACCCGGTACACGTACCATGACAAAGAACATTCACGAAAAGGTACGGGACATGTACTTACCCTGTCGAATATTTTCAGATGTATCAGAATTATTTCTATGAGATAATCGACATTGAACAACTCTCTAAAAACACTATCTAAACATTTTTCATCATATGTGTGATTCAAGAAAAGTCTTAAAGTGTTATATGAAAATGGTAAAGCTTATTTCAATTGGATAATTTCAACTAACCTACATGAACAGGTCATTGTACACGGTTCGGTTACGGTCCATCCTAACCAGAGTGTATATTCTATTATGTTAATCTCAAAATCAAGTTTTTCATCTAATAGTGATTATTCATTGCTTGGTTTGAAAGCTATCTTAACTTAAACCTAAAGCAACCTTGATCTTGAAAGTCTATAAAAGGAGAACCCCTAACAACTGGGATCTTTGAATCGCTGACACTATTCTTATGTGTCCTAGTTGTAAATTAGATTTGTACTCTCCTTAAAACCCTTCTACGGTTTAGCGACTAAAAAGACTTCACCCGGGGATTCGTGAAGGTAGGTCCAACTTTCTTTATCTTGATATTTCTAGTATCATGATCTTGTTTTGATTGTTGAGTTGCCCACTCAAACAAGATAGATAGAAATCACAAAGTATCTTCGTTTCAAACTTTGTGATTCCACAAGTTTCGACTTGTGAGGAGAATAATAATCTAGGCTTCTCTTCAGGAGTCATAAGACCATATTTTGAGGTTTTCTAGACTTTATCTATTGCAATCGATTTCCTACCTCACCTTGATCTTTGATCACAACGAAAATCACAACTAGGCTTATCTGTGGGAGGCAGATTAGTTTAAAGTCTTCAATTGACGTTAGCTAAGGAAATTATTTGCGCGAAGTCCTGCTGGGATTCAAGAGGCGTAGTAGCGCGACTGTAATTGAATTGCTGTGATGGTTTAATTTGGTCTCAAATATCAAGGTAAAGATAGTTGGACCTGGCTTCACGAATCCCCATAACAAAGTATTTCAGTCATAAAACTAATTATGTTTCTCAAAGGAAACTTAGATTCATAGAGGACGACTCTAGCACAAATAGAACACAAAGTGTCAGGGATTGAATTTTCTAGTTAAAAGAGAATCTCTATTTATAGTTTTTCAATACTGAAGGTTGCTTAGAATTCAAGCTAAGATAACTTGAGAATCAAGCAAGAACTTTCTCTGTTTAGATGAAACATTGGTTAGGGTTTCCATTAATCGTGTGAGAAATAATTTTTGAAAATACAATATAAGAATATACACTACGATCTGGTTACTGAACCGTGTATAATAACTGGTTGGTTTGTAAAATATGCCACATGAACAATGAGCAATTTGATGTTCATTTAAACACCTAAGAATTTAATCATGATGCACAACATATAAGTATTTAAAATAATCAATGAAGTCTTAGAAGTATTTAATAGAGTCATAGCAACGCTAAACATATTTAAAAATTAAATCTTTGAGCATCTGCTAAATTCTACTGGGACAGTTACTGAAATGGTTCGTGAATCGTAAGGCTTGTTCACGAGTCAGGGTGTTACGGTTCGTGAACCTGGTTCCCCAACCCTAAAAGATTCTCAAACTCAGTTTGACACGGTTCATGAACCGGGTTCGCCAACTTCTATCCTTTTAATACCAACATAAAATTTTAGTTGTGGTTTGCGAAATGGTTCGTTAACATTCCCTACATTTCTGAAACTCAGATATCTATGGTTTGCGAAATGGTTCACCAACTTACCCTGAGCAGAAATATCATAAGTTCTGAATTTCTCTCTTATGATGTTTGAAACATTCCCAAGTGATAAAATCATTTGCGTGGGCAATTTTCAATCGATCCACAAATTAATTTTCAAACATTAAATTGTTTTGAACTAATATTGTTAAGGATCATTGAACATCTTTGCTAGAATCATATTCCAAGATTTTTAACAAGACAAGCTTGACTCGAAATTTCTTCTTTGTAAATCTACTAGAAGTTACACGACATAGTCCCTATAGATATAATGGTAAGATAGTTAGTAAAATAGAATGATTCATTCTTCACATGCCTGATTCATAAGTTCTCCAAATATCTTCGTCGATATTCAGCCTTCGAGGGTAATGCCTGATTTTTAAATTACCAAATTCTAGCCTAGTCTGAGAGTTGACTTAGTAGACTAGAAATGAAGATAGAGTTTTGATCATCTAACATTGACAACAAGATTGATATAACAAAACTTGTGGGTTCAACCGAGCATTGGTCTAACATATTGTGCCCTCAACGATGAATTGAAATACACACTCTTGCCCAGGAATTAATGTGTGCACGTCCATTATAAATTGACAAGATTTCATTGTGTTCTTCCACTCCGAGCTAACAATAATGTCAACTAGAATAAAATACATTGTAATCAAGCACAATCTTCTCCTTCTTTCTAACCTCTAATACTCTTAGCAAGTGAAATGAAAGCAGCAAAGCTACCCTAAACTTTATCTTTTTACTAGATTTATTGCCATCCTCATCTGCAAAGAAAAAGGGAAAAAAAGTAATTATTATAATGAACTCCGGACAAAAAACATTTGTGAAAGCTATATACACAATCAAGTCCTATTTATAAGAAAATTGCAACTCTTAAAATTTCATTGAACATAATGAAGTCCAATACCTAAAAAGTTAAGAGTGTTATCATATGGAATTAACTCCCTCTACATAAGCATGCCCAACGACTGATAGTTCATCAAATAGATTGAACTCATACTCCTTTCGTCCATAAATAGATGACTAATTCATTTTTAAATTTTGTCCCACTAATAGATGACTAATTATGTATGTATGTATTAGTCGATTATGGTTGTTTCTGGAAAAAAAAAAGAGGGTATTGATTAGTTGATTGAGTATATTTAGGTTTTTCTCGCTGAATCTGAAATAAAAGTAACAAATTTTCTACAGATGCAGTGGTGCTGGATGCAGTGGCTAGATGGAAGATTCATGGTTTTTAGGTTAAGGAAAATGGTTGTATTATTTCCCATTTACAATTTGCAGATGATACACTATTGTTCTTGGATGCTAATGGGGAGGAGATTAGAAGATTATATCTCATTTTGAATTCTTTTGAGATGCTAACAGGGCTAAAATTGAATCTGGAAAAGAGTTCATTGATTAGTGTTGGTGCTGATAATGTTATTTCTTCTTTAGCATTGGAGCTTGGTTGCAAGGTTGAGAAATTACCAATAAAGTATTTAAGGATGCATATAGGAGATACTTCTAGATGTGCTTCTGTGTGGGATGAAGTTATACAAAGAATGGAGATTAAACTTGCAACTTGGAAGAAGAAATTTTTAAATAAGGCAGGTAGATTGGTGTTGATTAAGAGTTGTCTAGCAAGTTTTCCTGTCTATTGTCTGTCATTGATTCACATGCCAGTTGAGGTGGAGAATAAGTTAAATAGGTTGATGAGGAACTTTTTGTGGGATTCTAGTGAAAGTAGAATGAAAATGTGTTGGGTTTCATGGCTCAAGATCTGTAAGACAAAGCATTTAGGGGGATTGGGAATTAAAAATCTCAGATGCACTAGTAAATCTCTTAAAGCAAAGTGGAATTGGAGGTATTTTAAGGAAAAGAAGATGTTGTGGAGGAAGGTAGTGCAGGAGAAATTCTGCAATAATCCTGATGTGCTGCTTCCAAGTGATGATGTAAAGCCTAAGAGGAGGAGTGTGTGGAAGAATATACTTAATACTACTTCTTTTTTGCAGGATAATGTTTCTTTCAAATTGAATAATGGAAAGTCTATTAGGTTTTGGTTGGATGAATGGTCTAGTCTAGGAAAGCTCAAAGAGAGATTTGCAGTCATTTACAAAGCTTGCAGAAACAAGATTGCTTCAGTTGCAGAGATGGTTGTTGATGGAAGATTAGTTTGTGATGTTAGGAGAAGGTTGACAGCTGCTGAGCAATTAAAATGTGACTTGTTGTGTAATGCTTTGGGTCCAGTTCATAGTTTAAATGAATAGGAGGATGAGGTTGATATTTTGGGGGGTTTTTCTGTAAAGAAGTGTTATGAGGCCCAAGTGCAAGAAGTGGAGGAAGACTGTAATTTTCATAAGTATTTGTGGAGAAAGAACATTCCTTCCAAGGTTAGTTTCATGTTGTGGCTAATTTTCATGGTTCTTTGCCTACAAGGAGTATGTTACATCATAGAAGGGTGGAAATTAAGGCTGTGCATTGTTTGTTTTGTAAGGAGCATGAAGAGACTGCTGATCATATGTTTCTTCATTGTCAGTATGCTTTTGAAGTTTGGTCCTATTTCATCAAGGCTTTTAAAATCTCATGGGTTTTTCCTTCGACTGTGAAGAAGTTGTTTGAGATGTGGAGTTTTAATTTTTTAAATGGAAGATGTAAAGAAGTTTGGTGGAAAGTGATTTATGCAGTTTTATGGCATTTGTAGATGGAAAGAAGTAGTAGAGCTTTTGGAGGAAGAGAAATGGATATTGAGGAACTTTGTCTGCTTATTAGACAGACTATAGTTCTTTGGTTGTCGGATATGGATGTTTTTAAGAATTGTAATGTTTCTCAAGTTATGTTTACGTGTGATACAGTTCTTCACTTGTAGTTGGAAGATAAACTGTTCCTAGGTTGGATTTTTTGTAAATATTTTAGGCTTTAATATATAACTTTCTTAATTCAAAAAGAAAAAAATATTTCTACAGAGGATAAGAACAAACTAGGGGAAGATAAATGGTTTCTTCTTCTAATATTTCAGACGTTAATAGTTAAGAAAAGATATTTTGATCATTTTTGATATTTTCAAATAATTATGGACCAAATGAATCAAACCAATATGGGCTCGGCAATAAATGGACTAAAAGAAAATTTTCCATTATATTTAAACTGGGCATTGTATATGACTCAATCATGGGTTGTATTTAATCACGGCCTATTCGAGTTATTACAATTTTTAAAAATTGTATTATAACACCATTTTTTATTAGAAAAGAAATTGAAAGTTATTACAAGAAACTAGATGAGAGCCTAGCAACTAGTTGGGCTCCAATACCTTTTTGAATGGCTAAACCAATTCTAATAAAAAGAAAATTACGAACATTTATGAAAAGAAAATTGTATGGAAGGAAAATTAATTTAATGGTTATAACCGTTGTAGTTTGTCGTAGGTGCGTTCACCACGTGGCCTCAATCCCTCGTAGTCAGGGACGGAGGGAGGGGGTGTCTTACCTAGGGTGTAGCCCACCCCAAAATCCCCAAAAGCTTTTCTGGGCCCTTGTAATCAGTAGCAAAAAATAAAATAGCCCAGTTAGCAAACTTGTATTAGACCATTATTAACTTAATGAAAGAAGTTCTAATGAAAATGAAATGTAATTTGAAAGAAGATCCAACGGAGATGTACTCTATGAACAGGAGAATACATCATTAAATCTATAATTAATGCACCGTAGTAGAGCCATTTCTTCTTTTAGTTTTGACTATACATAAATTAACTATACTGTGTCGTGTGTTGTTGGGTCTCTAGGATGCAGTGTGTCTCAATTTATAAGTGAGCATTTATAGTAAGGACTTGCATTTTTATTTCTTTTTCCGAAGGCGTATCCGATGATAGTCACATTTTTATTTTTTGTATGTGATGTTATCGGCATTCTCTCGGCCTACCACAGTTACATCCGGTATTTTATATTTTCATATTATTTTGGTCGGAAATTTTGTGTTTCACTTTCACTTAATTCATCTTATATTTATTGACATTTTATTAGTAATTTTCTTAAGTACGTATTGAATCTCTTGTCTACATAGTGAAGCCTCAATTCTATGTTGTACCGGTGGGGATATACCGTTAGACTAATGGTTATTGTTAATTGAAATAGAGCACTATGATGGGAATAAATTCATATTTAAAAAAGAAAAAAACCCTCAAAGAGGTCTGCTACCTACAAGCCTAGGTAAAGAAAGAAAAACCCCCATCCGATGATAACAAATTGCTGAGATCATTTCTCAACATACCAATAGTTTGAGTAAAATTGATCAAAGTGGTTATTCTTCAAGAAAAAAACGACATGTTGCTAGGCTTGTTGTATTTATTTTTTCGATGATGGGACGATTGATATTAGGTATTCAGGAAGAAAAAAAATAGCCCACCCTAACACGAATTCCTGGTTCCGTCGCTGTTCGTAATGGTTATAACCGTTGTAACGTACCACTGTGTATCGGAACTTTGTAATGCAAGTCGTAATAAAGGCCGTTACCACCTTACACGGCCCTTAACACTCCATAACGGGATCGGAGAAAAAGGAAGGAAGCACGGCCTCGGTTATAACACTCCATAACGGGATCGGAGAAAAAGGAAGGAAGCACGGTCGCACGATATAAATCGTTTCTGGGTCCACTATCTGTTAGCACCATATTTGGGTCTCTTTCACTTCCACTGCTGTCTATCAAACCCTAGTTTTGCTTCAAAATCCTGTTCCAATCTAACGCCATGAACAACAATGATTCAGAATCCCGTAAAGAAAATCCTGTTCTTCCTCGTGATATCATAATCTATGATATACTCACCAGACTCCCTCTTGAGTCTGTGGTCCGGTTCACTTGTGTCTGCAAACCATGGTCCAAATTACTCTTAAACAACAAGAAATTTGCTAATCTTCATCAAAGAAGGAACTCCCCTTCCTCATCACCACCAGGTATTATTGATTACAAATTCGATAAAAATACTCGCAAGTGTTATCTATCATTATTTGATGTTGATAAGAGTAAAAGAAGGATTGTTAGGTTTAAGCCAGAAACCGATTATAGGGTTGATAATATGGAAATTAAACAATCTTTCAATGGTTTACTGCTATTCTGTAGATGTGTTAAGCGTAATTCTGTTTACGATTACATCGTTTATAATCCGATTACGGGTCGTTCTGTTAATCTTCCAGTACCAGATGGGATAGGACTGCGTAATTGTGAATTTTGTTTGGCTTATGACCCTGTGGGGGAGAATTATAAATCTGTGTGTTTTGGTGATTATGATGATAAGTATTTTTGCAAGATCTTAACACTGGGAGAATGTGGAAGGGATTCTTGGAGAAATCTTGTGAAGCCTGGTTTTCGTTTCAATAAACCTTTCCGTTTTGTAAGGAATGGAGTTGTTTTCTCTAATGGTGTTTTGTATTGGATTAGTGATGGTACTGAAGAACCCAAGACTGTTAAGAAGATGATATATAGCATTGATCTTAGCACAGAAACTTTGTATACCACTAAAATCCCTAATGACGCATCAAAGAATGTGGATTTCTGTAATCTGGTGGAGATGGGAGGATTGTTATGCTATTATGAATTGAACCACATAGACAAACTATTAAAATTGTGGGGTTTGAAGAAGAATATTGATAATCAGTGTGAATGGGTGAGAGAAAGGAACATTGAACTGGCGAGGAGCTTTCAAAATGCTGCTGGAGTACTACCCTACGATGATTTCGAATATAACTGTCATTTTATTGAAATTGTCACAAATCCTACACCAAAAATCATATTCATGTGGTATGGGGCTCGTGAAGTCGACGACGAGGATGCACTTTTAAGCTATGAGTACTACTCTTGTGATGTGGAGCTGAACAAGATTGAGTTAATACTTGGCTCAAAGATGGACGGCAAAGGTGATTGGCATGTGAACAGCATTGCTTACATATAGACTTGAAGACAAACAGAATTACACAACATGTCAATGAAATGTTTGAAGATCTTCAAAGCTTTTTTTTACGAGGGTGCAGTTCGTATTCTATCTTCTCTTTTTAGTTCCTTCTTTTTTGTTATGTTTTCTTAGCTTTGTTAGTGCAAGTGTGATATGTTTATCTTTTCCCTTATCAATGATATTAGTGTTTTTGAAAAAAAATAAAAATGCATGCACATCTTCTGGATTCTGTTTCAGGTATAATTTCCCTCATTTTAGAGTGAAATTACCAGTCTATTATTATTATTATTATTTTTGATAGTCTTCCAAAAGGCTCACACACTTGAATAAAAGCAGGAAAGGACCTTATTCAGCAGGTGGTTGAGTTTACCAAGTTCCTTAAAGTTTAAGATTGGCAGCAGCTTTAGCCAATCAACCCACAACCTAATTAGCTGCTCTGAATTGATGGTGGTTGAAAATGATACTTCCAAGCCCTTATTGTTTTAGTATAAATGTCTTGATTTAACCCTCCGAGATCCCGAGCTGGGAACAAAATTTGTTGTTTTTAGTGCAAGAAAAACCAATTTCTAGTAGAATAAGACAAAAAAACACAATTTCCAAAAAAATAAAATAATTGTTTATTAAACCTTAACATGTATACAAGTTAACAAAAGCCATTAATCAACAACCAAATATATTTAGCCTAATTAATCAACAAAAGGGAATTAAAAAAACAATTCTCTTTTTCAGGATCCATCCCAAATATATTTATCCCGAAGAATTATTAGCCTTTTAAGTTTCAGGGTCTAGTTTGCGGTTCGCATCAATCGAATTTCACGCATCATGAACTCTTACAAAAAATTACCTGTGAAAGTCTACCAAAACTTAAAAATACCGTTCAGGATATTTTAACAAATATATATCGAGCCACCTTGAATTATCTAGTCGATTCCCCACCATGTAAGGTAGCAACTGCTGCTATTAGTAGAATTTGGGTAAAGATGGGGAGAAAAAGCAACAAATGCAAAAGCGGGCAACCGTTGCTATTAGTAAAATTTGGGTAAAGATGAAGAAAAAGCAACAAATGCGAAAGTGGAATGTAACCCACAGAACAAAAAAAATAAACTAGTATGAAACATGATTTATCAAAAATTAATTATCACAAAAATTTCTCATAGGCATGGTAATTAAGGTTCTTTTACCATTATATCTACAACTGCACATATACTGTTACAATAGTTAAAGCGCCTACAAATAATTAATGTTCTTTCCCATAGTTGTGGTCGATGTCAAGTTATTACCATTTGAAGCCAGGCATTGTTTCACTGAATCATGTATATTGCAAGCCTATATTGCAAGCCTTATAATATCAAGGGGTCTTCTAAAATCACACTTTCCAGAGCTGTAGACAGTGCGCATACTGTAATAATTGCATGGGTTGCATTGTCATGACTATTACTCTCCACAGTAACTGAATTTAGCGATTCTTCACGATGTAATTGTGGTTTCGGCTTATCTACTGACGTTGCAGTGGTCTCTGCACCTTTGAACTTTGCTAGGCGAGACAGTTCATTGACAGAATCGACAATGTTACTTATGCACCCAATGATTTCGATTAGTAGAGTAGTAACTTTAGCTGCTGGTATCAACTCAAAAATGTTTGTATTCTCCATTTTAGCACTTCTCAGGGAAGATTTTAGGTTATCTGCTGCAGATATCGAGTTCTTCAGGTGTGTAAAAACAGAATCAGGATGCCTCATTGTCTTAACTGCAATGGATAATTCTTTTAAAGCCTTGCCTGATTCAATACTCATTTCCATGCATCCCTTTTGAACTATCTTCTTGAATTCCAATGGTTGGACTTGAGAGTTATTGATGCAGTTGCTAAGAGACTCGATACGGTATGCACATTGACGAGTTAACATTCCAATCTTTAGATATTGTTTCCATGGATGACGGTATCCAAACCCGCCGTGTGGTGGCTCCCAACTTGCAAAGTTTGCCTAGAGAAACAAACAACGCAACTATTTTACTCAAACAGTGTGAAATAAAAAAGAATTGCACAAAACATTCTAGTGATAAAGAAAGTACAAAAAGTTTACTACAAAATTTCACTTACGAATGATTCTTCGGCTGTCTTAGAATTCAATATAGTTTTGTATCCATTAAGATGTAGGAGGATTTTCTTATCATCCTTGGGCATTACCCCATCTTTCTCAAAATATTCTCCTCCAAATGCCTGTAAGAAATCTCCAAGTTTTTCTATGTTGGTAAAAATGAGTTTATGCAAATCTTCACCAGCCCATACAGGGAACACAAAAATTGATATAACCACACATGAAAGACCACCAATTATAATTGTCGAGAACCTATGAAGAGCAAGTCTTATAATTTTATCCTCTCGATAACCCGATACAGATACTAAACTAAACGTCAATATAAATATCAACACTCCATAGTCGTACCGCGCTTTAATTCCTGGAAAGAATCTCGAAAATGAAGCTACCGCAGCTGCCAAAACGGAAAAGCAAAACATAATCAAAATCTGAAAGAACAAAATTCATAATCATATATAACTAGCTTATTAGAGTAAACCATTTAAGCTCAGACAATTACCTAGTAGGAACACGAAGAGACCAAGAAGAATGGGTTCCCCTTCTTTACCAGCTAGGGTTGCTAAGTGATGAGCACCAACACCCAAAGCCCCAGCTAAAAATGTAGCAATGGCTCTATTTAACCCTTTGCCTAAAGTGGCACCAACACTGAATTCAAAAACGACTACTACTGTTAAGATAGCCCACATAGTTGCAGAACCAAATCCACCATAAACAGGACTAAAATAGTAAAGAAGTGAAACTAATGCTAGTGTTATTCCAACTTTGATTGAATGAGTTATCCTTCTCGGATCATCTTTTCCTATTTTCTTTACTTTATTTGCAAATTCAGTTACATTTTTTTTCAGCTTCTTAAACAAAGCTTTAAACCAGCACAATAAGAACCCATGTTCAGAAACGGCACCATTGTTACTCTTTAAGTCTATGTTACCTGATTCAATATCCATTGCTAGCTGATGAGCAATGGGTGACAGATAGTAGAATTCAGAAGAGAAAGAGAGAGAGATGGTTGGAGGATGAAGGAATGCGTTGTGAATTTATAGGAAGAAATAAAGTAGGAAGGACATGAATATTGAGTGCTTTACCTTTTTCCTTTTGTTTATTAGAGATTGCTACACATGTCCGGTGTTTGTATTTGTAGAAATGGAAAGGCAAATAGTTATGGGAAACTTTTATGAAATAAAGAAAAGATGATAAAAGATGATGAAATCATGAAAGGTAAACTAGATGATGGAGATGGTGATCATTGTCTCTTTGAAACTTCTCGGATGAAAACAAAAATTAGTGGATGTTATTGTACGTGCAAAACTGTAAAGTAACAAGGCATGAACTGTAATTATCTTCATGCATATCTGTAGCCCATTACTCCAATGCCGATCGAAGTTTCCTTTGGGAGTTTTATTTTCAGACATGCCAAGTTCATAATAGTGAGTTCTCAGAGAAGAGAGCAAATGATCTCTTGTCAGGCTTGTACTATAATTTTAAGAGGCCGAGGTAACTCCAACAGATCAACTAGCTAGTCCATGATCCCAGTGGACATTGCCATCATACTCCATGATTCTATCATAGATTTAACAGTCAGAAATGACAAACCAACGCATATCATTGCTCATACGAGTCAACTCAGTACTATAACAAGTGAAATTCTGTACCGACTGAGGAAAAAAAAAAAAAAATCTGTACCTAACTGAGAATTAATTTGCCAGTTTGGTCTGACTCTCTATTCATGATTCCAGGAAGCTGACTTCGCTTGCTTTTTTAACTCAGCTGAAGGAAAGTGCATGTATAAACAAAACAAAATTACCACTTATTACAGTACTGTCAAACATGATTCTATTGATAAAAAGCAATTATTAAAAAGGACCCTTTACACATCATGTTACAATTTGTATAATATAATCCAAAAAATAATCCAAAAGTACTAATGTTAGTTAATTAGATTACGTCTGATTAATCAGTTAGGTGATCAGGCACCAAATCAATGAATCGTAAAGTACTTAATTAATTAACTAAGGTTGTTGATTTTGTTCTTGGCAGTAGAAAATCTTCCTCTCATTTCTATTTCGACTTCTAGACGCGTCATTGAGACCATTGACCACTTTCCTCGTGGGCTTTACCATATGCGTGCTCCTGGGTTGCACGGACGCTCCATTTCTTGAGCCGTGTCCGCGTCCGACTCGCGGCGGACACGGGACGCGCGTGGGACGCTGACACGACGCGTGTCCGACGCACTAATTTGCGCGTCTGGTTTGGACGTACCGATGACGCGTGTCCGACGCATTTTTTTTCATTCATATAAACTTTTTCCTTTATTTTTATTTTACTATTATTAACCAAATGAAGAAAGACAAACATTTAGATCAATAATTTAGGTCTTTATTAGGATTTTGTAATTGGAAATGACATCATGTATACCCTTAGTTGGACATGTGTTGATCTAAGAATGCATGTTGATTGTGCTATGTGTTTAATAGTGACTGATTATTTGACAAACAAACAATATCTTCTTTTCTGTATAAACAAACAATATCTTCTTTTCTTTTGAAATTTATACATATGTAACATCATTTTGTAGTGTCCGTGTTTTTTGAAAATTTTGTAGTGTCCGTGTCCGCGTCTGTGCAACCCAGGCGTGCTCTTTTCTGCCACAATAAACGTTTCTTTAATTTTTGTTGTAATTTTTTGCTTTTTTTTAATAGAAAAGGAGGAAAAGGAGGATTCATATTGATTTTAATTAATAATGAAGGCTATTATTGGGGCGTCACACTCCATTAGAGGGGCTTCACTTGGATATTTGGTGACCAAAAATCTGGTTAAGGGATATTTTGATTCCATAGCAATTTGTCAAAATTACCCTTTAATTAAAACTACTAAAAATAGATGAGGAAGAAGCAAACTGATCCTAGTGATGGTAATCAACAACTCAATCAACCTCAACTTCATCCTCAACTCATTCCACCGATTCAATCAATTGAAGAATCATGTTTTCAAACTCCTCAACAACAACCCATGGTGTATGTAAGGTAATAATCAAACAAACCCATCTTTTTGTACCCGTTTTTGTGCTTAAATCGAATGAAATCGAAGTAAAATTAGGATTTTATTTACTTTACGCTAGTGTTACGCCTGGGTACGATACTAGATTTTTCAATCGTAATTTAGTTTTTGAAGAACTTACGCCTGGGTTTAGTTCAATTCAAGCGTAAACTTTGATTTGCATGTCGTTTACATCTAGGTTTAGTTGATTTCCAGGTGTAATTCCAATTTACGCCTAGGTTTAGTTGATTTCCAGGCGTAATTCCAATTTTGCGCCTAGGTTTAGTTGATTTCGGGCGTAATTCCAATTTTACGCCTAGGTTTAGTTGTTTTCCAGGCGTAATTCCAATTTTACGCCTAGGTTCAGTTGATTTCCAGGCGTAATTCCAATTTCACGCCTAGGTTTAGTTGATTTTCCAGGCGTAATTTAGGACATAGCTAGGTTTAATTAATTAAACTAAAGCCAAACAAGGGTTGTTTAGTCATTACACAATTATTTGAGATAAGGGATTTTTGAAATTACTTACGAGTGACCCGTTTTTGTCCTATTAGGTGACGCCCCTCTAATGGAATGTGACGCCCCAATAAAAGCCTTCTTAATAATACAGAGTTTTTTCTCCGATAAGACATTCTAATCAATGAGGCACAACAGACTCCCAAACAATAATACTAGTGCTACTATTAGTTTTTTCGGCTAGTTCATGAGTTACACTATTTGTTTCTCTAGGGTCATGAGAAAATGACCACTTATTAAAAAATTTAAGAAGTTCAAGACAATCCCTTATAATAAAGTTAGTCGTCCATTTAATAGTCCATTCTTTTCCCTTTAATGCATCGACCACATCTAAACTATCTCCTTCCAACTGTAGATTTAAAATCTGCATCCTCCAAACCAGATTTATAACATCAAATTTCGGCGATTCCTCATCATGTTCTTCATCCTCCGCTAGTCCTGGGATACACCGGGCTCTTTGGAATTCACCAGCATTATTAATAGCTATTAGTTCAGACCTCGTACATTTAGTTGCCTTATGAAACGACGCATCAACATTTTTTTTTTTTGATCGGTCAATATGAAAAGATTCATTGAAAAAGAGGTACATAAGGGGGTACCTCAACCCAATAAATACAACCGATACAAAAAAAGGAGACCGAATAAGGAATCGATCACCAAAAGAAAAGGACAAATAAACAATATCCAAGAGAACTTAAAAAACATCCACCCAAGATCTCAAATCCAACTCAAAGCGACCGATAAAAATATGAGTCCCATAAAGCTATCACCATATTAGCCATTAAACCCAACATTTTAGTGTTTGACTCCGCCCAAAAGTAAGCTTGAATCTTAATATCTCGAATTAGACTTTCCAAATTCCTCTTTTTGTGATTGAAAATTCTAGAATTTCTTTCTTTCCAAATGCACCACCAATTGCCACCGGTAAATTGTTCCATATGCGGTCAAGTCTTTCATCACCCCAATCATGACACCAAGCTTTTATGGTTGTGGAAATATTACTATTGTAAGTCCAATTGAAGTTGCATCCATCGACAAAATAATCCCAAATTCTCTTTGATCGCCAACAATCATAAAATAAATGGGCACTTGTTTCATCTTCTTCTTCACAAAACCGGCACACCCTATCCACATTCATACCCCTTCTAAAAAGATTGTCCGTCGTCATTAACTTTATATGGTAAAGAAGCCATAGAAAAAAATTTACTTTGTACGGATAATATCGACTCCAAATAATCTCGCTTGGGAAGCTAGTATCGCCTTGATCACAAAGAGAATCAAACCCACACTTAACCGTGTAAGCATCAACCGTATTGTTTCCATCCACCATCCACAATCTAGAGTCTACGACCCCTTCTTGAATATTCACCACTTCTATTAATGAGTTTATGGAAGCAATCTCCCTCATTATGGCTTGAGGATATCTACTCCGGGACATGAACTTCCATTTGATGACGTTACTTGAAAACTCATATAACCTAGCCACCACTTGCCCTTTTGTTCTTGAAGCTTAATGCCAATGGAAATCTATTGCATAAGACGACATCTCCAATCCAAAGATCTTCCCAAAATATAATTTCGTTTCCCGCACCGATCTTGAATTTCACATGTTTGTTAAAATCCTCGAGCTCATTATAAATATTGTGCCACAAACTACACCCCTTTGGCCCTTTCGGTTGTAGAGTTTCCCAACCGGTTGATGATTCTCCAAATTTTTCCACCATTATCTTTCTCCAAAAAGCATTCTTTTCCATTCCAAATCTCCACCACCACTTTTTGAGAAGCGCCGAGTTCATGTATTTAGATTTCCGAATTCCAAGACCACCACTTTCTTTAGATTTTACGATTATAGATCGCCCCACATTATGGATTCTTTTCTTATTAGCATCATCATCCCAAAGAAAATTTCTTACTATCTTATCAATCTTATTTGTAATGGAGCACGGTGCAAGAAAGATTGATAAATAATAAATGGGCAAACTAGCCAAAACACTTTTGATGAGAGTCAACTTACCTCCTCTTGATATCGTTCTTCCGTTCCAAGAGGAAAGTCTCGTAGCACATGATTCCAAAATTTTCTCCCACTTTTGCGAGCCACCAACTTTATCACCCAAAGGAAGACCGAGATAAATACTTGGAAAATTTGACCTTTTACACCCCAACATGTTAGAAAATTCATCTATGTTTTCAACGAGAGCTACCCCAAAACAAGCAACTTTTTGCAAATTTGATTTTTAAGCCCGAAGTTAGTTCAAAACAAAGAAGTAAATAACGTAGAGAATCTACTTGATCACGCTTCGCATCAAGAAAAACAATGGTATCATCGGCAAATTGGAGATGATTAACTTTAGTTCCCCCGTCCTTCACCGAGAAACCCGAGATTTTACCAACTTCTTGTGCCTTACTCAGCATATGACTTAAAACCTCTCCAACAATGGTAAAAAGAAAAGGAGAAAGAGGATCACCTTGACGAATACCCTTTTCGCTACCAAAAAACCCATGAGTTGTACCATTCACAAGAACCGAGAATTTCGAATATGATAAGCAATTCCGTATCCAAGCTCGCCAAACTCCTCCAAAGCCCATTTTAAATAAGACTTCATTTAAGAAGTTCCAATTCACATTATCAAAAGCCTTCTCAAAATCTAATATACACACTAACCCGGGTAATTTTTGGCGAATTCTAGAATCCACACATTCATTTGCTATCAAAACCCCATCTAAAATTTGGCGTCCTTTAATAAAGCTAGATTGAGAAGGAGAGATTAATATAGGAAGAAATACCTTTAATCGCTCCGCTAACACTTTAGAAATAATTTTGTAGACGCTTCCTATGAGGCTAATAGGTCGAAAATCCTTAACCTCCTCCACACCAATCTTCTTAGGAATTAATGCTATAAAGTTGTTCTTTAGAGAAGTATCGAGAATGTTGTTATCATGGAAATGTTTAAACACCTTCATTAAGTCTTCTTTAATGAACTCCCACGCAACAATATAAAATTTCATAGGGAAACCGTCCGGACTCGGAGTTTTATCCACCCCCAAATCATGAATCGCTTTATTCACCTCTTCTTCATTAAAAGGCCTCTCTAACCAAACTCTAGCATTCTCATCAATACTCTTTAGACACATATTCTTAATTCTCGGTCTATGATTAGATACTTCCTTAAACGCTACCTCAAAGTGGTTTGCAATACCTTCTTTAATCTCATTTTTATTCCCGGTCCATATACCATTGATGCGGAGGTTATTGATGTTGTTTCTTGCTCTATTCCTTCTCAATATACGATGAAAATGCTTGGTATTTCTATCACCATCACGAATCGCGTTGATTCTAGATTTTTGACGAATAAAAATTTCCTTGCGTCTATGAGCCGTTTCAAACTCAACTTTCGCCGTCACGAGCATGTCCTCTTCCACCTCGGTTAGAGTTCTATCATCACCAATTTCATCCAAGACTTGCATCTTGTCAAGAGCCGCCTCGAAAGTCCACTCGATACTCCCAAAAACCTCTTTGTTCCATATCTTTAACTTTTCTTTCAACGCAATTAGCTTCTTGGAAAAACATGCGCTTGGGGTACCTACAAAAGAAAAAGATTCCCACCATTCTTTCATCAAAGAAATGATGTTAGTATTTTCAAGCCATGATAATTGAAAACGAAATGGACAAGCGCCCCAATCCGTCACCGTAGAACACAATTCAATGGGAAAGTGGTCCGAAAAAGGTCTTGCATGCCGCCTTAAGTTGAGATTTGGAAAATGCTCCCCCCAATCCGATGAAAATAAAAAACGATCAATTTTGCTCTTCTTGTTAGGTGGTTTACTCCATGTGTACTTCGCTCCGGAAATCGGCAAATCCATAAGCTCAAAATCATTACATAATTCATCAAAAAGTTTCATCGAGTTTGAGACTCTACGACATCCTTTTCTTTCTCCCATTACTATAATTTCATTAAAATCTCCACTGATACACCAAGGCAAACCATCCCAATAGCCATGCAAAGTAGCCAACTCCATACGAAATCTCCTCTTTTCCTTCGTATTACAAGGGCCATAAACACCGGTAAGAACCCATCTAAAATTATCCTCCACATTGCGACATGAAATGCTTATAGTATAAATACCTTCTAAAAATCATCCACTTCAATCATATCCGAATTCCATATCAACAAAACACCACCGGACCTTCCACACGAATTTAAACATATCCACTTACAGGGATTTGCACCCCAACATTGGCGCACAATAAGATTGTTGCAACTGCTAAGCTTCGTCTCTTGAAGAATAAGAACGGTAGGTTTCCAAAGCTTGACAAGTTTCTTAAGTTTCGAGCGCTTATCCGGATCGTTAAGACCATCAATATTTATTTAAAAAAAAATCATATTGGGGCAGTGACCAAGGTGGGGCAACTGTAATTGCATCACTCTTCCTCCACTTTGAGGCCAATTTCATGTTGTCCTCCTTCCAATCTACAATGTCTTTCTTAATCTGATTTACTACTCTCTCCACCTACACATTCACATTACCAATAATAATAGCACGCCACATTTTCCTTATATGTCAAAGTGTGTAACTTGCGGCCAATAACATATCTTGCACATTGTTACTTACTCCAGCATCAAACCAACCTATAATCCATTCTCTCAAACTCACATTGTCAAACAAATTCAGAAACATAAGTTCAACAATAATCCAAATTTGTTTAACAATATTACAGTTTAGAAACAAATGTTCATAGGATTCAACAACATTATCACATAAAACACACTTAGAGTCTATACTATTAACAAATCTAAAGAGTCTATCCCTAAAATGGAGACATCTATGAAAACACCTCCATAGCAAGTGTAGAATCTTAGGTGGTAAGTCTTCCTTCCAAAAAAAATTCCATGGGAAAGTATTAAGCTCATCAAACCCCCGTTGGGTGCTACCTGCAACATCGTCCACCATATACGCACTTTTCAATGTGAATATACCATTGCTAGAGGGTTTTTAAACAAATCTATCATCTCTTCTAATAGGAATTCTGATTTTCATATTTCACTAACAATGTTGCTGTCAAATAAAGCATTCAACAATTCAACATTTCAAGAGTTATTATCCGGAAGAAGTTGTCCCTTGGCCCACTGTTTTTTGGTGATAAGAACTAAACCTAGATGGCAACAATGTGTCCAGGGTAGGAGCCAACATATATTTCCAAATGTATATTCTATTTCCATTACCTGCCTCACAACAACCTCACAACAATAGTATTTTCTTATCAGTTTTAACCACCTACAGACACCTTTCCAGACCCAAGAACCACTTGGGCCGTAAAAATGGAGAAGATTATGATCCCTAAAATACTTATGATACATCACCTGAGCCCATTTAGAGTCAGACTCTTTAAGCATCCTCCAAGCTAGCTTAGCAAGAAGTGCTTCACTCAAAACATCATTTTTTCGAAGACTCATATCTCCTTGCGCCTTAGACCTAATTACAAAGTCCCAATTCATTAATACATACCTATTTCTCCATGCTTATTGTTCTACCAAAATCTCATTTGAATTTCTTCTACCCTGTCAGTCAATTTCTTGGGCATGAGAAAAACAACAAGACGATGAGATGCAAGTGTGTACTAAGAACAAATTGAGTCATTATGGTTCTAGCAGACTGATTTAGATTTTTACCTTTCCATGTATACCCTCTCCTTGAATTTCTCTTTTAGATGGCCAAATGTATTCTTTTTGTTTTTTTGAATGAGGTGAGGGACACCTAAGTACTTGTCCTTAAGGGCCAAAAATTTTATGTTCAGAATTCCATAATTATGATTTTTAATACCACTATCCATTTTAGGGCTAAAGGCCTTATTCCAAACTTGCCCAGATTATTATCCAGAAAACTTGTTAAAACTCTTAATAATGCTATCTATCTGGCTAACACCCTTTACAGTGGCTTTAGAAATTAAAAGGTAGTCATTTCAAAAAAAATAAAAAAATAGATGACTAATAGGCTGCATTTGAAACATTATATTTCTAACTTCATCAGGCATAGGGCTCCTAATATATAAGCATTTCATTTTCAGCATCTGTAATACATGGCATCATGTCATAAAGAAATTCATTAGGATATTCAGGGGATTAGTAAACCTACTAATATCTGAAAAATTCTGTTTAGGTTCATTTGGAGTGCAATACTTATCAGTCAACCAAACTCATATACTAGACTGAAGAGATTCTATCCGCGTTCTTTTTTTCATATACTTGACTTTATTTGCAAATACTTAGTATTTCTATCATCAAAAGTCAAAACATTTTCTTTAGCCCTTTGTAAATAAAAATCATGTCACCTCATACCAATAGTTCAGCCTACCTTCTAGATCATCAAGTTAACTTCTATAATCACCTGCATTATGTCGTGACAAAGAAGCTATTTGATCTTGTATGTCCATAATCTGAGTTTGAAAGTTTCCAAACTTGTTGGAATTCTAATCTCTTAGAATAAATTAAATATTCTGGAGGGATTTCACAAATTTAAGAGCATGAGAACCATTAACATTGAAAGTCCGGTATTTTTAATCAAACCCACATATTGTATATCAAGAAACCAACACTTGTTGAACCTGCAAGTCTTCCTATTTTGGTTAGAATCCCTATTACTAACTAACAACACATGACAATGGTCAATGCCATAAGGAACCAGATAGTAAACCATGCAATTATGAAAATGACTAAACCACCTCCAATTTCCCAAAGCTTTATCTAATCTTTCCAAAATCAAATTATTATCAAACCTTCTATTAGACCATGCGTAAGGATTCCCTACAAAAGGCACATTTAAGGTTCTCAAGGTGTTCATTAACTTGATCTAGTACAGATTCAGATAACAATAATTCATGAAGCCTATATTATAAGTATATCTAATCATTATTGTATTTGTATTTTTAGTTTCCGATAGGAAAACCAAGTCAGGATCATTTGACTTTATTAAATCACCAAGCTAGATGGTATCTAGTGTATTTGTTTCCAAATACTTGAACGTTCTACGAAAGAACCTTCATACTTGGATTATATTCAATAAAATTACGACAAGAGACTAAGAGAAAATGAAAATTATCAACACAACAAATCAAATAGAGACTCAGATTTAGGAAATAAAACTCACATATGATAATACTATGCTAAATTGGGTTTAAAGTAACACAAATTTTAAAATAGGAAAGATTAAAATTAGGGTTCAGAAATTGGAATTGAGAAAAAACTTTTGTTTGAATAGCAGATTCTCCATGCTGGTTATGTGCAATCAACCTTCCAGATATTCCTTCTGAGTTAGCCATCGCATCTCTGAGATTATCTCATTGACAATTGTCTACTAGACCATGTGTAAGGATTCCCTACAAAAGGAAGTTGTTGAGAGCAGCTGAAGCTGAACAAAGCACCAAAGAAGCGACGAAAAACATCATAGATGAGGAGGAAGAGCCTGTAATCATGTCACAAGAGGCGATAGCAAAGTACATACAAACAAATTACCGAGTGGTGAAACAAGACAACTACGACTTCATGACCAGTACATACTCCTTCGAAATCGCAGAATACCAGTACCCCAAGGATTATACTTCACGGAAGTTCAAAGTATACAATGGACAAGGAAACGCGCGTGAACATCTTATCCGACTCTTTTCTGCCATGAATGATCGTGCGGCCGATGGGAAGCTATGTCTGAAGGAATTCCCAAAGTCATTGATAGACACGGCACTCACCTGGTATGACAACATGAAGCCAGGAAGCATCATTTCATGGCCGGACATGTCCACCATCTTCCTCGGAAAATTCTACTCAGCCAAGAGAAAGATAACATCAATAGATCTAAGCAAGTGCGGCCAAAGAATAGGGGAAGAAATAGGAAAATACATCACCAGGTTCCGCCACTTCGCGTTATATTGTCACGAGGACATCAAAGAAGGTGCACTGGTAGACATCTTTGTACGAGGAATGACACCCTTTTTCAAGAGAAGTCTGGTTAACTTTCGATTCCAAACTTTCGTTGAGATAGAAGAAGCATCGACAAGAACCTCCGACTGTGTGGATGAACCTAATGCGGATTACACCTGGCGCCATTCAGTCAACTGTATCAGCCGCCCCACGTAACACCCGCGCAAACAATAACTAGGAAGGGTAGAATACATACGCGATCCAACCATACAACCGCGAAGGTACTAAAGATCAACAACGGGCTTACCCACCTCCCCTACCATTTCGCCAAGAAAAAATCGTGGTATTACTGGAACAATGGTTGTCAAATAAAGAAACCCAATTACCTCCTACAAGGTCAGATCCTAATACCATTGAAAAAAATGACGCTACATATTGCCACTACCACTGAAGGATACAACACCCCATGGTAGAATGCTTCAACCTCTGAAGGATATTCAAAAAAAAAAAAAACTCGCAGCAAGAGAAATTGAAATGAATAACCTAGAGAATGATATGCCGATCCAGCACCAAGTTATGATGCTCGCCCACGATTCGAGCGGAGACGTGTGAAGACCATGAGAGGACGATAACGACGAGGTGTGCGAAGTGGAGATGGAGACTCTTACATTTGAAAACACAGACGATATAGCTGTTAAATTTGCACAGACGGTACCGGCTCAACAGTTTTTCAACTCACTAAGGTTCAGCAAGAACCAAATCAAGGAGGCATCCAAAGCAATAGAGGTCATCGCGGCAGGGAAGCTATATGACACTATACCTAAGGGGGCAATTGTATTCACAAATGAGGACATCTGCTACCCGTATGAACACCTCAGGCCCTTGTACTTAACTGTCAATATCAACAGGAAGCCGTTGAAGAGAGCCTTTGTGGATAGAGGCACATCTTTGAATATGATCTCCACACACACGTTCAACATCTTGGGGGTGCAGCGATCCGCTATTCGGATGCGAAAAACTACAGTGAAGGGATTTGGCGGTCAGTCACAAATAACTATTGGGATCGGTAACTTGGTAATAAAAGTTGGGCATATCCGAGCGCTCATACTATTCTACATTTTAGAGGACGATACCACGTTCCACGTGCTACTAGGGCGAGGATGGTTACTCAATCATAAGGTTGTGTCCTCGACGTACCATCAGTGCATTAAGACTAACATACGAGGTAGGAAATATCGAATCCCCGCAACAAGCAATCCTTTCGACCCGGAGGAAGCATACATGGCGGATGCAGTCTTCTACGACACTCCTAAGGAGTCGGACAAGATCCCTGAAATAGAGCTCATTCTATTACCCAAATGGGAAGAAGAAGAAAGGTGAAGCCAGCTAAGTCTGTATTTATCCCATCCAGAACGGTATTCCCAGCGGAAAAGAAGCGGAAACATGAAGAGAAACCTAAGTTTCAACGCTTCTCAAGGCCGTGTGGGGGGCATGTATACTGATTATATCAATTAGCAGAGGGAACGCCCATGGATGAACACGATTGTGCCATGTCACCAATTGACAAAGAAGCGGAAATCCCCTCAGAAAACATCTGCCAGGAGTTAGCCGAGTTACCATACGTAACACTCAACGTTGAAGACTTTCGGAGACAACAAGCGAAGGTAGTACAGACCAGTCTGAAGAGAGGATGCCTGAAGACCTCACCATGGATGGAATGGAGGAGATCAACGTTGGAACTAAGGAAGATAAGTGCCCCATTATGATCGGCAGAAATCTAAGCAAAGAAGAGAGGGAAGCGCTGATTGAACTACTCATGGAGTACAAGGATGTCTTCGCCTTCAACTATGACGAGATGTCGGGACTAGATAACAATCTCGTTTCTCACAATCACAGTGTATCATCCGAATTCAAACCGGTAAATCAAAGAAGTCGTGATTCCCAAAGACTAAAACTCTCACAATAAAAGAAGAGGTGAAACATTTGTTAAGAGCTAAATTCATCAAGCCCATCCCACACCTGTTAGAGCACATCTCGGTTGAACCCACTAAGCGTTGGTATGTCAAGTTTGGTCGTCATATTTTAGTGAATCAAAACTCATCTAAGAGTCGCTTGATTATGTACTAGAGACAACTTCGTATAGGTTAGACTAAAAAGTCTAGGAATATGAGACATACAAGTATTACTCGAAGACCGGAAGAACGTGAAGAAGTAACGAGCTACAACAACGAAAACATAATTGCGAAGCTGTGAATGAACATTTCACTCTAGTAGTGAGACGTGATCATATGATCATAGTATTAAGGAATTAGATTATGAAGTATAACGTTTATTTTTTTAACTTCGTAGATATGACATCGACATAATCATATGAATGCTATTGTGATTATGTGTATGGGTAAAGCTGAAGATTTCATCCTAGGAAACAATGTTTATATTTGTTTAAAGGAAGTATATTCATGAACTTGTTTTATGAATCGAAAGGGAAATCGCTAGGCTTATTGGCATTGTTGTTCATTGCATATCTTTGGATTAGTGATATGTGTGAGTTAGTAGAACCGATCATAACTTATGTATCTTCGTATAACTAATCACAATACCTGACTTATGATTTGGTATGACTAGTTTTGATTAATTAGTGTAACCGATCCTAAGTAATCACCTGAGATGGTATGATCGATATTTGTAATTGGTGTGACCGATCCTAGTAATTGGTGTGACCGATCACAAAAGAGTTGTGTAATCGATCCTTGTAATTGGTGTAACCGGTCCTAGTAATTGGTGTAACCGATCCTAGTGACTTGTGTAACCGATCACAAGCAATACCATGAGTATATGGTAACTGGTCCTGGTAATTGACGTAACCGATCCTGGTAACTGACATAACCGGTTCTGGTAACTTGTGTGTCCGATCACAAGTAATCCATATTAAGGTATAACCAATCCTAGTGATTGGTAGAACCGATTGAACCCATGATTGTGATTTGATATTTGACGAATCACATAGTTGTCTTGGAATACTGATGAACCAATTCTAAACTTGTTTGGAAGTGTGGTATAATCGATTCCAAGATTGTAAATATGAAAGATGATTTACAAAGAAAAGATGTCAACATACTTTGAACACGAACATTAACTCTTATCTTTTATTGTTCAAAGTTATTCCTTAATTACTCAAGGAGATCCCGGTCCGAAATAAATTAAGAATCTTTTAATTGAGGTTGTTATTTTTATATGCTTTAATTACCAGCAATTAATGCATATTTATAGATAATAAAAATAAGTAATGTGCATTTACTAATTGGAGATTTTCTATTGAGAGATTTCGGAAAATATTGGACAAAGCATTTCCAGGAATTATGAAAACCGGTTTGGGCATTTATTGCATATCTTGAGAATAATTTCGGTATTGGGAATTCCTTGGTGTCCAAACATCCTTGGTCTACAAATACCTAAGTTTGCATTTCTAGCAAACGATCCTAAGAGCCAGTCAAACTTCATCTTTTTGTTGTTTCTGGTGGAGCCGTGTATTCGGAGAGGAAAGTACTCTAATTAGGAGAAATCTCTTACGGCCGCTCGTTTAAAGACTTATGTGGGATCAAGAAGCTCTACGAGTACCGTAGGTGGGAAAATAGATAATTACAGTTTATCAGTTTTCGATTGATTTGATTGACTAACGGTTGTTGAAATTTGATTGAACCTAGTTTGTTTATTCTTGAGAATCTTCTCTTCTGATATAAGATTCACTCAAAGTAGATCGAAGTGTCGACGGGATCTTTAGAACTTTTTGTAGATCTAAATACATCTTGTGATAATCCATTGTTAACAGACTTCATTCTGTGCGTGACTGATCATAAGAGATTCAATTGGTGTTGTGCATGTTTAATTGAAGATTAAAGAAGATTTGAAGACGAAGAAGATTTCTTATTGGTTTCTCATATCTTTGTGTAGGACAAACCTTGATCGGCTGGGATCCAACTAGAATCGGATTTATTCGATTAATTAGTTGCGTGAGATCAGTAACACCTAATAGTTCTCTTGAGTTCTATTTTGATTGTTACAAATCCGAATCTTATTACATAGGTAATAGAGATTGGATTGATCTAACCAGGCAAAGAAGTTTATTAGTTTAAACGGAAGAGCCTTTGCATATGACTTGATATATCTTCATCTGAAAGAATCAATAGAGTTGTTACCAAACAGATTTCTTGTTCCTTTACTGTTTGGAATACGATCCAAAGGAATTGTTCCAGTGCGTGCACCTATTGAATGTCGGAAGCGCAAGGATACTGAAGAAACTAAGTGAACTAGGTTCAGTTGCTTGGTCTCAACTATATGAAGCTGGTTTATATTTTGTATGGCGGCTTAATTCTGAGAGTATTAAAATCTGGAATTGGTCCCGGGGTTTTTATACTTATGCGGTTTCCTCGTTAACAAAATCTTGTTGTGTCATTTACTTTTCTTTTCCGTAATTATAATTGTTATTATTATAATTTAAAGTAAATCACACAAACGTTAACTCACTATTACTTGATAGGGATCCTATAGAGTTTGGTTAAGTCCGAACCTATTATCAAGTAATCACACTTTGATTGTTGTATTGTCTCGATCTCGTATCCATAGACGATCACACAAAGTGTGAATACCGATTTGTCGTATTGTCTCGACTTTGTCCATAGAAAATCACTTTTAGTAAGAGGACTTATAGGTGTATAAATAAAAGATTGTGGTGTATTTGGTTACCCTCGTCTTTTAATTTGGTATCAGAGCAGGCAAACATGAAAAGATCTAACAATCCGTGTTTGGTGCGATCCAACCTATAAGAATTGAATCTATGTCTAATTCAGTTAAGGTTATGCAAGAGTAATAATGTTCAAATGTTGAAGATGCTCCCATTTCATTAACTCATGATCCGGGAGTTATGAAAGCATCTGAGTCTATCTCTGATGGAAAAGAAGATTCTGATAAAGAGTTGGCAAAACTCATAAAGCCTATAATATCTCTGTCTACAAGGATGCTAATATAAAAGACAGAATCTAATCTTCTTAAGCAAGAGATCAGAGAAAAAAATATTCAACTTAATATTCTAGCTAAATAGAATATGGATCTCACTGTCAAAGTAGAAGCTCTTGGTAAATCTCTTACTCAAGATCAAGAGATTCATCATATGACTCTGACTAATGATTCTGTTATAATTTCTTCTCATGGCGAAAATAAAAGTCCTTGCTCAACTTTTAGAGATTGTGATAACAAGACTTGTTTGATCACATCTGAAACAGATCATGATGATGTAAGGTTATCTAACTACATCAAGTCAGAAGAGAATGAAGAACCATCTTCTGCAACTACTGATGATCAAACGAAATCTTGTCCAAAGGAAACTTTGAATCGATTCCGTGAAAAAGATGTTAAGGACTATAACTTTCAGTCACTTGACATGAAACTTATACTTCTTCAAAATACTATAGTAAAAGTATTAAAGGAAGTTTCTTGTCTTAAAAAAATGAAAGATCATTCCTTAGTAGAAAGACAAAATATACCCCAAACTGATAAGATCAACTCAAAAGAATCATAAGTAAGAGTTGATAATCACTGGAAAAAGGTTCCTCCTCACTCATGTCGAAACAGTCCTTGTTTACATGAAGAACAATTCCATAAGAAAGGGAAAGAGAGAATCTCTGACAGAGGAAACAATCAGGAATTTCTGATAATTGTTTCAGATAATCATACTGATGTGCATAATAAGGAAAACCTTAGAATGAGAAAATCTTATGAAAATCTCATTGACAGAATTAAGAGAGATTTATCTATCTCTGAAAATTCTCACATCAGTACAGTTTCTCCTCATGATCATACCTTTAAATTAAGGAAGGATCATCTTCTTGGGAGAAAATACTTTGGGTAGAAATTTCCAAAGAGAAACATGAACTATGTTTCTGATACTCGTTGTAAGCAAGAAAAGGCTTACTCTGATACAACCTAGTTGTATGGAGATTGTGCACTCTCATCCTAGTTCGTGCTCTGTTTTTTTTTGGGATGAGAAAGCACATAAAACGAGAGCACAATTTTTCTTTTGTGTTTTTATCAGGGAAAAAAAAAACTATGACAATTTTTGGATAGCTGCGAATCCTTTTTGTCGAAAAATTGTTCATGTTTATCATGATCTTCCAAAATTAGGTTTTATTTGAATCGAATTTTAATAAACCTTCCAGCTTGAGAAGTTCGGACATAGGAAACAAAAATATATTATGCATATATTTTCGGAATTTACTGAGTATTTTCGGTCCGAAAGTTGTCTCTCCTTAAGAGAAACTTTATCTTGCTTGTATTGAGAATCCCTGATTAATTCTTATTTAAATCATTGAGCATGCCTCCAATAACTCGCAGATTTACAAAGGCCAATAAGGAAGAAGCTCAAAAGGTTAGGGATTGTCAAGGAATCAATACAGAAAGGAAGAAGAAAATCACATCAAAAATCATGTCTGATTATGATTCCGATAGTTCTGCTGGATTTCAAGATGAGTCATGTATGTTGGCTTACAACCTTCAATATCCAACAAAAACCAAGTGGATACAATTTGATAGTATGATTAACTATATCCAAGGTTTTGAAGAACTAAGAACCAACCTCATAATGACGGTTCGAAATCAATATTTGCTCAAAGATAGGATTGGGGAAACAAAAGTTGATCTTGCCGATATGAAGGATCAAGTGGAAAAACTTGAAAATCAAGAAGTGATTGCAGACAAGTCTCTCGAGACATGCTTCAAGAGTTTGAACGCTGACGAAACTTCAGTGAAAAATAAGAGCGCCACTAGAGATTAAGATTATATGATGTGATTCTTAATCCAAGAAAAATAGACATCAATTTTTGATTTATTTCAATTATTCTATAAGGTCTATTATGAATAAAACTATATATTATTTATGAATAAAATTATTAGTTTATAATTTTTCATGTGATAGTTTTTTCGATTACATAGCATGTGCTTGAATGCTTTATTTTATTGCTATGTGTTTATGGGATGTTTGATTTCGGTTTTCATAACCCTAATATTCGATCTCATATAATGAGAACCCTTATGGTTTGTGTGGCTTTTTGATTTAGTGGGATTAAGTTCTAGCACATGTTGGTAGGTTTTATCAATGGATCATAAGGTGTTTCGATTGAGACTCATATGTAAAAAGTCACAATGTGTTAAATCAATTTGTGTTTACATGAGTTGTGTTTAGCATAAACATATGTGTTTCGGGTTTTCAACTTTTGTTATTGGCACGCAATAGTTAAAACCAATTCAACCTTTCTCTGGTAAAGGTTGTTGTTGTTGTTGTTCTTTTGTTCTTGCGAGATGATGGCAACATACTTGGGGAGAGTTCTAACTTGAACTTGTGCTTAATGATATATCTTTTTGGGGAGAAGAGGATGCAGAATCTGAGGTAACGAAATTGTTAGTTAATCGTTTTCCTGTTTAAGAAAAGCCTTCTTATATTGCATATATTTCGCTTTTGCTTAACAAAATTTTGGTACAATTGATATATATTCCATTATGTGTGTATGGATGTGTGTGTGTGTGTGTGATTCAATTGTTTCCGGTTAAGAAAAACTATGTCAATTTATTTGGCTTATTGTTTGGTATCTTCTTTATTGTTTGATATCAAGTGTTTTTTCTTAACGAAATTTCGGTGCAATTGCGGTGCTATAATGTCCATGTTTCTTTCAATTACTTCCGGTTAAGAAAAATAATTGTGCAAGTCAATTTATTTTGGTTTGTATGTATTGTTTATGGCTTAACAAAACTCAGGATCATTTGTTTAGTCCAATTCAATTCCGATAAGAGAAACTAAGTTAATTCTGATCTTAGTTAGACTTGTCAAATTGAAGGATTCGGTTATTCAAGTCTAATCGAATCCCTTGAAAAGAAATACTAGTTAACTAACCTAGTACTTGTCTTGTCTAAATTGAAAGGTCTAAGTTATTGTCTGAATAATTAGAACCTGATGAAAGAAATAAAGTTAATTCTGATCTTTATTTTGGTCTTATCGAAATAAGTGATTGTATGTTTACAATCAGTTTAACAAGGGAACTAAGTTTCTTAGTCAATTTATTAAACTATTAGGGAAAATTGCTTCGGGCAATTGTTTCCTTGATAACATATTAAAACTAAATTACTTGTAGTTACGGTTTTAATGTTGAAAATTTCTAGGCCTAGGTAGCAGAGTGGGAACTAATCCCACTACAAAAATTGGGGAGGAGTTTTAAATACCTTCTCAGTGTTTGTGCGGTGTATTCCTTTCCTTCCTTCGATTATGTCTTATTCTAGAATAATTTGACATAGACCTTTTTGAGTATCCATCAGAAGGATTTTTTATGAGGATTAAGTCTAGGACCTCTAGAGATTGGTTCCAGAGGGTCATAATTGTGAGAATTCCATCTCCTAGACTTAGGTTTACCATACTCATTATCATCAGCACTGGGAGTGTGTACCTTAGTAGCGCATGTTTAGCATAATTAAGAGAAACACGATTCCTGTAGAGATTTCTAGTAGAGTGACTTTGGAAACCTCGTGTATGAGAGTTCTGATTTTCTGCAGGAATGAAATCCATTGTAAAAGTCGTCGGACGATTCACTCTGTCGACGGGTAAAAAGAAGTAGATTTTGAAGATCAGGATTCTGTTTCTTTCTAGCAAAACAATGAAGAACATTGTGATTTCTTTTCCTACAAAATGAATAAGTCAATGGATACGAACCTTTAGAAACATCTGGTTTCATATTCATAGCCTTTCTGGAATTACGTAACTGTTTCTCAACAAAAAATTCCTTTAAAGAAAATTTCTCCACCCTAGGTAATACCACATGAGTATTAGATATAGGTACGGAAGAAAGTTTACTTATCAAAACACAGTTTTCCTTTTTCAAAGAGTTGTATTGTTCCCGGGCTAGTGAAAGGGATGCAATAAGTTTCTCTTTTTCAACACGACAGTTGTTCAATTTTGATGAATGAGTCTCGATTAAACTTTTTTCTATAATTGAATCTTCTTTAACAATATCTTCAAGCATGCTAATCTTTTCACGTTATAGAGTAGCTTTTTGAAAAAGGTTTTCGATATTGTTAGAAAAAGACTCAACAATACTATAGAGTTCCCGTTCTCTACCAAGATACTTCTCAAGTTCATCAGTAAGATGAGCATATTTTTCTTCAAGGTATCTAATTTTAGAAACTTGAACATCAATAATCTCAACAGATTTTTTTAAAGTTCTGGTGAGCTCCACTTCAGATTCTGACATAGTGTCAACTGTCACTTTAATTAGAGGGAACGTTATCAGAACCTGATAGCGAAAGTTTTCAACCTCGGGATTCGAAAGAATCAGCTAAGGAGTTATCCTTTGAGGTAAGCCCAAGATATTTGGCATAATCAAAAACTTTGGAGGACATCTCTATGTGTGCATAAGTGACATAAGTTTATATCCGCAGAAATCAGATTGCTACAAACACAGACTTATGAGGTCTTAAACGTGTTTTTCTCCTCTGATACCAATTAAAAAAGCGGGGGTCTAACAACCACACCCAATATTTCATTAGAAAATTTGTATGGAATAACTCCAATATGATTCCGAGAAAATCAACTAGACAGTCAGACTCAATCAAGGAAATATATCCAAGAGTTATATCTATGTTTCTTAATGTAATCAGCAAATCAAACAGATAGTGTTAGAGCATTGCTCGGTTGACCCACCAAGCATTGGTATGTCAAGTTTGGTTGTCATATTTTAGTGAACCAAAACTCATTTAAAGAGTCGCTTGATTATTTACTAGAGTCAACTTCGTATAGATTAGCTAGAAAGTTACTAGGATATGAGACTTACAAGTACTACGTGAAGACTCGAAGAATGTGAAGAAGTAAAGAGCTACAACGACGACATTATCCCTTCTCTTGAGGTTAGTAATATTTGACTTGAACTATTTCATTCCTAACGTATCTTTCAAGTCGTGCATATTGAAAACATAACTGCAAAGCTGTGAATGATTATACTCTAGTTAGACATAGTATTAAGGAATTACAATACAAAGTATAACGTCTATCTTTTGAAATTCGTATATAAGATATTGACATAATCGTATGAATGCTATTGTGATTATGTATGGGTATGGGTGAAGATTTCGTCCTAGGAAACAATGTTTTACATTCGTTTAAAGGAAGTACAATTCATAAACTTGTTTTGTGAATCGAAAGGGAAATCGCTAGGCTTATTGGTATTGTTATTCATTGCAAATCTTTGGATTACCAATATGTGTGTTTAGTATAACCGCTCATAACTTGTTTATGTATCTTGGTAAAACTATTCAAAAGGCCTGACTTTTGTATTGGTATTGATAGGTGTTGTAAACACCTTAATTATTATCTATTGTTTATGCTTTCTTTACTAGTTTTCTTGTAAATTATGTATCTTATGTTTTCTTTTGAGTGGTATTAGGTGTTTTGGAGTCATTGGAGCAAAAGGAAGTGGAACTCGCTCAAATCTTGGCGAAAGAACGAGGTCATTCCGACGTCGTATGAGAAGGTTACGAGTAAAATCAATGGTTAAGCTTGTCAGTTCCCTAGGACTGACAGTACAAGAAGATTCATGTTGAGAGCTTATTGGAACACTCAGATTGGTGGCCCGTATCCATAAGTGGGTGAAAATAGTCATCCCAGTTCACTACACGACCTTGTATCAAGAATTCTTTTCTCATTACAACTCACCTAAAATTTAGAGATGCCTAAAGAAAATGGTTTCTTTCTGTCTATTTGAGGAGAAATCAGATGGAGGATTTTGTAAAGATTAATGGATATTTAGGGTTGGTAATGGATAAAAGAGATGGGGTTTCTGTTGAATTCATCTTTAAGAGCAAGAAATTAAAGAAATCAAGTCAAATCTGAAATGGTCATGGAAGTTAGGGTTTGAACCTGAACTGAATTGTAGCTTATGGCTCGAGAAGATGGTCCGCTGAAGCTTGGTGAGAGTTGTAGGAAGAACATGAGATGCAATTGATCCTGATGGTTGTTGTTTGACTGTGATGCTGAGACAATGGAGCTGAAATATTATAGAGATTGTTGTGGCTTGAAATTGAATGGGTCTTGTGGTTTGTCAAGGGCTAGGTAAGGTGTCAGAGTAAAAGAAGGAATGGAATTAATGAAGCTACAACTACAGACAGTGTTGTTTCAGATGGGTTCGAATTGAGTGAATAATTGGAAGATTGGGTTTGAGCTCATTCTTGAGTTCAACCGGATCAAGGAATCTGTGGAGAAGAAATTGGTGGTTATCTGCAGTGTTGATTGAGGTTATTGCAGTTGCAAGATGTGAAGCTGAGATGTTGTGCTGGTCAGGGAAGGTTGAGCTGCTGCTGTAGTTTTGAGATACAGTTTGAATGATTAAAGAATTTGATGTTGTTGTCATAGGGATGGCCGAAAAGATGCAGGTGATGGTATTATGGGATCCAAGTGATGTATGGGTTCTGGTGGTGCACAAGAAGCAGCTGAGATTGGTGATAAGGCAATGCTACCGAGCTGCAGTAAATGGTGTTGGCAGTGGCTCGGATTTGGTCAAGACCAGGCTGCAAACATCAATAAGGAAGAAGAGTGAAGATTAATGTTATTTCCATGGGTACCATAGCTATGCTTGAAGGTCTATGAAGAGATGAAGTCATTCTGGATTAGAATTGCTTCTGTAGTTGCTGCCAATGGAGCTGGTGATGAATGAGTGTGTTTGAGGTCGCAGGAATGCAGTGATTTTGGTGCTCAAATTACGCAATGTCTAGGCAGAAGTATTTGTTCAGGTCTGTGTGTGTTGATGACAGTAACTGGTGCTGGTGGAATGGATTGTTTGGGAAAGTGGTAACTGAAACTGGAAGGGAAGTGCAGAAAATGAGCTTGTGGCAGTCAGCTAAGAATGAGAAGGGGAATGATTCAAGTTTGCAGTTGTGAAGGGATAGATTGGGCATGAGCAGGATGGTGTTGCTGCCATGGTTCGTACGCATGAAGTGAAGCATAGGCCTGGTAAACGAATGAACGGGATTGAAGAATATAGATGTATGTTAGGAATTTGTAGGTGCATATATCCAGCTGTGGGTCAAGTTCATGGAGACAATAGGCAGTGATTTGATTATGGCTTGAACCCGAGTCTGGCGGAGTTGGAATTATGAACTATAAGTACAAGGAGGACAGGGTTCTGTGTATTGCAGTACAGATGAAGCCAAGAGATCAGATGAGAGGCTAATGTTGAGATGTGTTGATGCAAGCACAGGCCTAGTGCAAGACAGCAAGGGTTGAGCTCATGGTGTTGCTGCTTTCGTTGAGCTGAGTTACAGAAAATGAGTGGTAGTTCGTGCTCGGTGAAGTGCATGGATGGAGGAAATTGTGTATTGGTATTACGAAGGCTGCGATGCAATGCAAAGAGATGTAGCTGGTGGAGCTATGAAGTGTGCTGCAACTAGTGCAACTAAAGATGTCGGAGCAATGCCTGTGGAGATAGAAACTCAAGTCTGAAGACAGTGCAACTAAGAATGGAAGCCTTGCTGCATTAGATATATATATATGACTGAATGGGTATGAATGCTAGATAAATGTTAGGTTTGCAGGGGAGAAGAAATTGGCCAGAGTTGGCCTGGAAATTGCCTGGAAAGAAAGCAAACTCTGCCAGATTTTCTACTGAGGCGAGTTCACTCAGTGATCGGTTCGACTGGGATGGACTTGGACCTGCTTTGGCTGGGCTTCACTTGTGGGCTATTTTAGGAGCCGGCTTTTGGCAGAGGTTAGGTGCGACCTAAGTGAAGAAATCAGAAAAGGGAAAGTATAAAAGAGATATCTCCATTAGGTTAAAACTAATCTTCTTCTTCTACTTTCGTGTTCTAGGGTTTAGAAAGATGAAAGCTTTTCTTTTTCTTCTTGTGATGAACTCCATGAATATGAGTACCTAGTTTTCTTTTGGTTATGGATTAGTTGGATTTCATATAACATGGTTCTTTGATTCAATATATTAGTTTTGTCTCAAATTTATCGTTCATGATTCTCTGAGAATATAATTGTATGATTGACGTATTACAACATGATGGATTGTTTGTTTTGTCAAGTTGCAAATTGGTAGAACTTGTAATCACATCTATTGCTAGTTTAGGGTTTTTCATCGAGCGATAATCCTTGAACACAAGTAGAATAAATATGATTGTATGTTATAGTGATATATTCTTGTAATCATATGTGAACCATGACCTTTGTTCGAATTGTTTGCGCAATGTATTTCAATTGCATTGATTAGCCTAGTTTCATAAATCTTAATGCTCCATGGGAATTGAACTTGATTAGCGCAAGGCGTTAGGTTATTCTTTTGGTAGAATTCATACTTGCATCGTTTTACATGTATGTGTGATGAAATCAGGAATTTGCGAGATATTCTTTCGACTAGATATCTTAGGGCTTTTGATAATGAGAGATTAAATATCAATTCTAGTTATTAAGACAAGAACATGTCTAAGATTGGAAACGAAATCCTTAACCAATATCTTTCTTTCCTTGCTTGATTTGTTTTATTTCTTTGTTTGCTTTTATTTCACTTTTAGTTTATAAAAATCAGAAAACTCCCCTTGTTACCTTTAGGAAACCAAAACATATTGACAACCTAAGACCTCTTTGTGGGAACGATCCTTTCTTACCCTTGCTATATTTTTATATTTTCAGAAGTAAGAAAGTAATTTATTTTTGATGCATACGATAGCGATCAAATTTTGGCGCCGCTTCCGGGGAGGCAGCGGTTGTCACTTGTTTTTGGTTTCTTATTTTTTTTGTTTTTAGTTTTGTTTTTGTTTTATTTTCTAGTTTTTAACCTTGGTTTGAGAATCTTATTTCAAGTACTTGTTTCTCATGGAAGGAGCATATTACATGAATGGATACGGTTTTCAACAACCCCAACAACAATACGGCTCTCAACCTCAACAACATGACAACTATCACCCTTATGGGGAGTACAATCAAAACCAATCCTTTGGTTATGGTCAATACTCCACGTACCCTTTTAGTTGTTCTCATACATATCAACCTTTTTATGGTGGGTATGTAAGTGAGCAACCACAAAGAGGGGATGATACTTGTGCTCCTATTAATATTTCCTCTAGTTTGGTAGATGAAATGCAACAATTTATGGTCAGCATGGAGTCAATTCGTAGAAAACCAAGCATGGAACCAGTTTCATCGACCGAATGTGCTCATAGTATGTTTGGCCCAATTTCTGATCGTAGTTATGATCATTCACCCATTCAAAGGGAAGATAATTGGCCTAGCAATATTGAAGTAAGTAATTCTACTTTTGCCTCGTCGAATGAGCTTTACAAACAAATGGAACACTATATTCAGAATTTGGTTGGATCACTCCAAGAGCTTCAAAGAGGTGTTTCCGACGTAAGAAAGGGCATTGATGAATACATAGAGGAAATGAATAATTATGTTGAAAAAGGAAAACCTTTGGAGACTTTCGTTGATAATTGTGTAGTTAACTCAACTCTTGATCGTAATAATGATCATTCACCTATTCAAAAGGATGAGTTCGAGATTAGCAAACACTAAATTCAGGAGGACCAATCTTATGTTGACTATGGTAGTGACGGT
>JAJJWW010001655.1:0-76540 GCA_023531295.1 Papaver armeniacum
ATATAAAAAGAAAATTGCGAAAAGCAAAATTTGAAGTAGGAAACATACCTCATTCGCCTTCTCAGGCCATTTGAATTCCCAAGGATGATATCCTGCGAGGTTCGCAGGAAGAATATGCGAGCCCGCGATATAAGGGCCATTTAAGATCAAGGGTACAACCCACCATTTCTCATCTTTGGAGTGGCGAGGAGTAGTATTATTACCGGGTGCCAATCAATATCCCGCATGAGCAATTTATCCTCGTGGACATTATCCTTCTTTTCGGCGAATGCCCCAATGAGATTTCGCATTAACCATCTTTATCACTGAATAGTTTTCAAAAAAGTTCTACAAGTGTACTTCTCAGCATTTATTTCCAAGTCTTTGAAATCGGGGTGTCTAACAATGTGAGGGTATAAAGATCCTTTGCCAAAGCACCACGATTCGCGAATTCAAGCATTAGGCGAATGCAATCGCCACTCAATTGATAAACAGCCCGAGAGAATTTTTCATGGGCCAAGATTTCATAAAATAAAGGCATCTCAGGATTGTACAAGGGAATGGGAAGTCCCGCGAGAAGCTGACCTAGCGAGACTATAATCTTTTGATCATCACATTGATGATCGTGAAAAGCGATTTTGCGAAAGAATAGATGAAGGTTCTTGATCGGGAATGGTTGATGAGTAAAACCCTTCTCGAGTAACTTCGTTGAACTTCTTCAAAAGAAGCTTTGTATGCACGATTGATGAAAGCCATTTATCAGTATGGGAATGGATGGAAGATTGGAGATTAAGATCAGCGCTAGAAAGGACGAAGAAAAGATTTGCAGTAGCAGGAGCGCAAATTGCGGAAGGAGAGAGTCAAAGAAAAGTTGCAGAGAGAAACTAAAGGATGAAAAGGAGGGGAAAAGAAAACTATATATAGGGAAAAAGATCCTCGAGAAAACGAGGTCATTTAATGCGAAGAGACATGAATGGTCAAAAATAAGTGGTTGAAAGAAACGTGTCAAGAAAAGACATTAATAATCAAAATCCGTGTAAAAGTACAAAATCAAAATGAGATAAAGATAAGCAGTCGCGGAAACAATATTGTAAAAATCTCGTGATACTCTTCCCCTCGCAGGAGAAATATAAGGAGAGATAGGAGACGATACTTCGTATATATCTCAAAAAAGCTTCGGAACTTTGCAAAAGAATAGAGGCAAGTACGTACTTTTTAAGGAAAGTATTCTTTTGCTCGTTCCTTCACCAATTGAAACCACGGAATATGACAACAATGAATTTTTCCTTCAAATCGCTCTTCAAGCAATATTCAAGGAAAAAGAGGCAAGATGTAGGATCATAATATCGCAACGTACAAGGTTCGCGGGATTAATGAACGACGGCGTCGCGAGGGAGTCGCAGGAAGCTAAAATAAACGACGCAATGAATAACGACAGGCAAAACATAAAGAAGACGTGAGACCTGGCGAGGGTTAAGAAGTGTCGCGAGAGCGAATGTTTGTGCATCTGCGACACTTCGCGGGACATTCCCGAAAATAAAGGGGAGCTTAGCTGTCATCCACTATGTATCACCCTATATAAAGGGTTGAGTGAGTCTGTGAGGAGGAGAGATCTTTTTGGAATTGTTGGGCAAGTCATTAGGAGAGAGAAAGTCTAAGAGTGCTTTAATTTCTAAGTGTAATTCTATTTTCTTGTGTAAACAATTCATGGATTCAATCAATAAATATTCTTGATCTTACATCTTTCAATGGACTAATTAAGCAAAATCGAGTAAGGGGTGTAGTGTGGGAAAACCTGCTACTACATATACAAGACTGAATTCAAAGAAATACCCTTAAAAATACTAGTTCCTGTGCACCAATTGAAAATGAAAAGCTTGACTGATTCCTTAATTTTCTCCGCAGATTTGTATCTTCCATTAAAGTGCCTAGCATTCCTTTCTAACCACAATGCCCACCATATAACAAATTGTATAATGTCCCAAATTCTTCTTTTAATGTTGTAAGCTGAGCTTTTCTTTCTTCTCCACTCCCACATAGTAGCTCTAACAGACTCCTGAAAAACCCATTGTAATCCATAACATCCCAGAAAGTAGTTCCAAACTTCTCTAGAAACCTCATAATGTAAGAAAATGTGTTGATTAGACTCTGGAGCCTTTTTGCATAATAAACAACCATTAACCATAATGGTGTTTCTATAAGTGTCCATTGTAGGAGCAGCATTGTAGAATAAAGGCCACACAAATAAGACCACCTTCTGAGGTATTTTTGGGTTCCAGACACATTTATGAGGAAATAGAAGCAAACCATCATATTCTAAGCTTTTGTAGCATTCTGCAACTGAAAAACTTTTAGTGCCATTCATCCAAACTCTTTGATCTCTTTCATTCCCTATGTTGAAAGCAGAAATCATATTTAGTAAAGGCCCATATATATTATATTTAAGTTAATTATGCGGAAACAAGCAATGTGGGACTATTGTCCTTCCACAAGTTGTTTTCTTTCTTTCTTTTTTACTTTTTTTTTTAGCCAGAATAACAAAAAAAAAAAGTTTGTATGCAAACCATAAACATTTTCCATCTACTGATCAGGCGGACCTGTTGATGTGGGGAAGATACCCAAAACAACAACAATCGGCAATCTCTACGGAACTTTTCCTATTTATATTTTCAAAACTCTTAATTGGGTAAGGATGCAAATTAGTGGCTGCAACCTAACAACTATGTACTATAACTTTTAATAGATATTTTTATCACCAAAAAAAATCTTTAGGAATAAAGCACTTTTCAGTATATGGTGCATAGGGCAAGAAATGCACCGTGAGCATTACCTGATTTCAATAATGATAACTATAGGTGTAGTTTATGATGCAGAAAGAAATGCAGATAGATACGTCAAAAAAAAAACTATCAAATCTTCTAGTCAGAAAAACCTCTCTCTTGAACCTCTCAAAAGATAGAAAACCATGTAACCTAAGAGCGCGGCATGCTCCGATCTGCGCCCATGAGCGCCAATCGGAGCAGATCTCCCCAAATCTTTAATCACCTATTTAGCCTTTCTCTCTTCATCTGTTTTTTAGTTTTTATTTGATTTTTACAGACTGATCTCCTTTGGTATGGATCTTGCTTTGAGCTAGTTTTCTGTGTTGGACTCTGTATAGTTACTTAGATTTGATTTCTGTTATTTAGGATTTCTTTGGTTTTCTTGATTTGCATATTAGTTCTAAGTTCTTTTTAAGGAGTGGGTTTGTTACTTTTTCTATTTTGGGTTTAAATCAAAACTGTGGGTGATTTGTACTGTGCCTTTGGGTTCAAATCAAAATTGTTAGTTCTCTTTTCCTCCCTTTCTACTTCTCCGGTTTTGCTACTATTTTTCTAGGTTTGATTTTTTGGTTATTGATTAGATTAGGTTATGCTTCTTCACATCTAAAGAAGAGAAGATAACACTACAGTCAATATTCATCAGCTCCGATCTCTTTCCAAGTAGTAGCATCATCTTCTTCGGCATCTCTAGCTCTCTGATTTTGGCTTTATCTATTTTATGTTTTCTAATTTGTCTATTTTCAGTATTAGTTTATGGGGATGTATCCAGCTTTGATTCATTGTTATCTCAGTTATGTGATACTTCCTCTACATATGATTATTTGGGTTGTTATTTATGGTTTGTTATGTGTTGGACTGTCCGGTGATGCACTTAATCCAGATCTATTTCACAGAAGCTTTTCACCAACAACAACAAGCTCAGTAACAACTCAAGAAATGGAAACAAAGGAAGCCGCAAACCGTTCAAGATCATCATCAAGCTCATCTATTACTAAAATTGTTACAACTTCTCCAATGCCGAGTCGGCCCGTATTTTTCCTCTACAGACACTTGAAGACAGATTCAGATTACCGATGTTACCTAAGACACTTTGGATACTACTCAAGACACTTTGGATACTACTTGGTCACTGTTACTATTAGTTGGGTCATTGCTACCTTGATTGCACTAGGCAATCTAAACTTGAAAAACTCCGGTTCATGTTGTTTACATGTTCCGATGAACATTGGGTTGGATTTGATCCAATCACTGCCTTGTGCTTTGATACATCCTGGTTTTGTCTTCAAAATCAGTTTGGCCCTGTTTGTTTGGTGCTCTCCATTGCGAGTGTAGTAGCAGGAAATCCCACACTACACCCCTCATAAGAATTCACACAATCAAGTCATTTTAAGATGAACAATTATATTATTTATTGATTAAAACTCACAAATGTTACAAGGTGGAAAGGGAAATAAGCAAACGACTCTACAACCGCTCTAAACTTTCTCTCTCTTAATAACTTGCTCAACACTCGAAAAACATCCCCCTCTCTCTTAAGCCTATTCGGCTCTTTATATAGGACATTACATAGTGGATGACAGCTAAGCCGTCCCTTTATTTTCGGATCCGACTTGCAACATTCTCGCGAGTGTACAAATATTAAATCTCGCAACACTCCTAAATATCGTTAGGTCTTCACATCTTTCTCATGTTCAAGTTGTCGTCATCTGTTGCGTCATTTATATTATCCATCTGCGACATTTTCGCAATGTGTCATTTATGGATTTCGCAAGGGTCTTGGTGTTGCGATATTCTGATCCTACATCTTGCCTCTTCTCATATCTTCTCTGCAGGAGAGAATGTCATGAGAATCAATACTTTCAAAATGCCGCAACTGTTCATTTTTTTATACTTTTCTGTTTTGACATGATTCTGCACTTTTACACAAAATTTATTACACGTATCTTTTCTTCCATCCATTTATTGACACGTCTTTTTTCAACTGTCATTTCTCACCCGTTCATGTCTACTCTTCGCATTAAATGTGTTTGCCTTTTCGAGAATCCTTCTCTCTATATATATCTTTCTTACTCCTCTCTTCTTCTTTTTTACTTTCTTTCTTGTTTTCTTTGCAATTTCTCTTCTTCATCTCTCCGTAACTTCCGCTTCGCCATCAGTAAATCTTCTTCTTTTACTTCTTTTGATCTTCAATCTTCTCTCCATTCCCATACTCGAAAGATGCCTCCAGGTTGGTCGCAGATATGAAAATCTTTTGGGAGATGTTCAGAAAGATTTGCAAGAGAAGGGTTTCATATTATCCACTATTCCCAATCAGGAATCTAATTCCATTCTCTCTGCCAAACTGTTTTCTGATCATCATTGTGATGATCAGAAAATCATAATTTCACTAGGTCAGATTCTCGCTGGTCTTCCCATTCCTCTTTATGACCCTGATCTTCCTTTGTTCTATGAAATTCTTGCTCATGCGAAATTCTCGCGAGCCATCTACCAATTAAGCGGGGATTGTATCCGCTTAATGCTTGAGTTCGCCAACCATGGTGCTGGTAAGGGATCTCTTTATCCCAAAGAAGTCAGAGATCCTAAATTTGAGGACTTAGAGATATTCATTTGAAAAGTATTAGGTGGAGAGTTTCTTCGAAAACTATGAAATAATAAACATGAAGAACGATAGAACTCGCTAGGGTGCACGTTTGAAGAGAAGAGAAAATATTCCCAGCGACAAAATACTTATGCAGGATATCGATTGGCATTCTGGCAAGAACAATGTTCCTCGTCATTCCAAAGACGACAAATGGTGCGTCTTTCCACTATTTTTGAACGGACCTTATATTTCAGGTTCAAATATTCTCCCTGCGAATCTCGCCAATTATCAGCCTTGGGTCTTTAATTGGCCTGAGAAATCAAAAGAGGTATGCTTCCTAAATTTCACTCAATTTGTAATCTTCACTCCTTTTTATACCTATTAATCTTGCGAAATTTTCAGATTATCAAGTTGAGGAAGAGTTATAAAAGAAATGCCAAGGCAAGTACCCTAGCAGCACTCCGTTCGATCACGGATGAAGTAAGAAATACTTTTCTTTATTATTTCTAACAATATTGTTGCCTCTGTTTCGTATCTTCATTCGTGTGCGAAGGTTGGTGCTGAAGTTGTTGGAGAAGAAGAAAATCCTAAGGTTGCAAAGACCAAAGGTAAAGGTAAAGGTTCTCTACGCAGGGAGAATTCTACTGCTCCACCTTCTAAGAAACGAAATATTGATTCCCCTTCTCCTTTAAACCCTTAATCCAGTGAAAGCTCTGATGAAGATGATGATGGTGATGTTCCTCTCGCAAAGGAGAATCCTCCAACTGAATCTTCTATGGCGCAACTGTCTAGCATCTTCTCTGACTCCATGCAAGGAATTGGAGATGATCGTCTTTATAGTACATGCGAAGCTCTCGCGAGTATCTGTGATGCTCCTTTATTAGAGGGTGATGATTCTCTTCATGGGGTCTCTAGATCAGTGACCCCCAACTTCCTAAATGCACTTGGTGTCTTGGTATGTCTTTGTTCCCTCGTTTCTTCATAATTTCAATTTTAAGTTATATCTTGATAATTTTTTGGTTTTCCTTTATAGTCAGGGAGAGCTTCCTTTGCTGTTGCCTCAGATCTTGAGAAAAGGCGCAGTATTCTCGAAAAGAAGAATTTTCAATTTCGCAATAAAAATGAAGAATTTGAGGCTGAAGCTACTGTTCTTCGCAAGAGAAATGAAGAATTCGAAACTGAAGTTGGTACTCTTTGCGAGAAAACCAAGCAATTAGAAGCTGATTCTTCCACTCAGAAGAATAAGATTTCTAGTCTTCAGAGTGCCAACCAACAACTTTATGGTATGAGACTTTTCTCTTTTCCTTTGTTTCCTTTGTTTTGTTCTCTCATTATCTTCCCTTATCTGACTTACCATCTTCACAGACGTTTATAACCTTTCTGGTGAAGCCATTCTTCTTCACTCATTCCCCGATCCTATGGATAACAATGCCCTCCTTGATCACCTCAACGATTCTTTGAATAGTTTTTCAAATAACAAGATTAAATCTCTTCCTCTAAACGAACTTCAATCCAGATTTCGCCTCTTAGAAATTGATTATAGATCTAGTTTAGGCTTATCCAAGCAATTTAAACATCTATATCTTAGTTCTAAAGAGAAAATTAATACTTTAAGGAAGAAAGTCAGTGATCTCATAGATGACAAAGATCGCATTACTAATCAAGGTGCTCAAGCATTAGCGAAATTCCAAAGAACCCTTCTTGAAGTTCAAATTGAACGAGATGAATCCATCCGCGAAAATGCTATTCTTAGCGAAAGAGAGAATCAAATTCGCTCCCTTCTTCTCATAAACAATGACGATGAATTCGCTTGGGCTGCGAAGGTTCTAGATGTTTCCAGAAATAATTTAGGTGTTAATGTTAGTCTTCAAGCTGAGCATACGGCCTTGATTAGGGATATGATTTCTGACAAAGAAGGTTGTTGATCATTTTTCTTTATTTAATTGTTAGTCTTTTATGAAGTTGTCATTAAGTTGCTGATTCATTGTCATATGATCGCAGAGGCTGAAGAGAGATTTCGCAAAAGAATTGAAGAACTTGAATCTGAGAAGGAGCAGCTCGCAAAGGATCTTTCTTCTCGAAATGACAAGTATTCTAGATTGAAGAGGCAACTATAAATTACAGTTGCGAATTTCAAGAATGATGCTACTCTTTTTCGCAATCAGACTATTAAGACGGTCTGCGATGACAATAGCATTCCTCATTCTTCATACCCTTTCCTCCTTGATGAAATCCCTAAGAATGTGCCTTCTTTGGATATATCTGACAGCGAAGCTAGCGAAGAAGAGGAATCTGACGCAGATGAAGAAGTAGAAGGATCTGATGATGAAGAAAATGAAGAAGAAGAATCAAACAAGAAATAATTTTGTTTTCTTCTTTATCTTTTTGTAATATTTGTATATCTCTTCTTTTAATCTCCTATCCTTGTAACCTTTTGCTGCGACTTTCTTGGATCTTCAAATATTAACTCTATCTTTGTTGTTTCTTTCTGCACATGTTAAAAGAAAAATTCTTTTTTGCAATACAGTTAATCAATATATTATCAACCTTTCATTTTATGAGCGCGTAAACGTAAATCTATGATAGGTGTAGAATACACCTAATTTACTATCTAGTAGTTTATGCTTTTTTTGCTATTTTTCTTGTAAATTATGTATTTTACGCTTGTTTTGAGTTTTATAGCTACTTCGGAGTCGCACGGGAGAAAAGAAGAAGAAATCACCCAATTTGAGCCAAAAGGGCAAAAAAGTCATTTTACCAAGGAGGGAATACTATATGGAGCCCAGCCAAGGTTAAGGGCTACTCTCTATTGGAGGATTACTAAAGAAAGGACAGTTCAAGTTAAGGGGCTGCCAAACTGGGTAGCCCTTATCCGTAAAATGTAGTCTATTATCATTTGGTAAATGGATGTATAAACCCAAACCCATAGACCCACACCCACACCGTGCACCCGAATCCGCCCCATTTAACCTTCACCCTAAATCGAGAAGAGGTTTTCTCTTCTATCATTCATTTCTCACCGAAATTGAGAAAGAAAAGAGAGAGACCATGACTCGCCGGAAGAAATCGAGAGATGGGAGAATTGTTTGATGTGGAGCTCGAGGAATGATGGCGGAAATTGAGAAGGGGATCGAATGAGTCTTTGAATCAAACCAAGAGATGAGTGAAAAGAGATCGAGAAACCGAGGTATTTGAAGCCCGGGGAGAAGATGAATCGAGAAGAATCAATAATAGTGGTTGTTGTATGGGTTCATATGAAGATTGATTGTGATTTGGTTCATGGCGATTCAAGGAATAGGGAGGCGCCTGATTTTGTGTTAATCTGAGAACTGTAATTGATAAATCAGAGATGGGTTCGAGATTGAGAGATGGAGTAGGTGATGATGAAGCTCGGTAAGATGGGTTTTAGCAGCTCAAAGAATTTACAGGGAAGAATTGATGTTGTTGATAAATGATATGAAGCTGCTGTTGATGGTGAGAAGAAGGAAGTGAATAGAGATGGGTCTGTAACTCTAATGGGGAGTGAAAACGAGTTGGAGCTGCTGTTGATTCAGGGTTTGGATGGAGAAATCGAATGGGTTGCGATTGATGGAATGAATGTGCTAAATAGATGTATGTTAGGGTCTTGTGCAGGAAATGGAGCATATGGGTTCTGTTACTGTTGGTGGTTTTGGCTGTTTCAGCAGATAGGTTGATGTTGTGAGGCTTGATTCAGATTGCAGGTGGCCTGAGCTAATGAAGCTGGTGATGCTCTGGCGCTGAGGTAGCTGTTGCAGCAGCAAGTTGCGAATGATTGAAGGGAATGTGGATACAGAGAATGGCTCGATGTGAAGAACGAAAATGGTTGCTGCTAGGGATGTGACTGAGCTGGAGCAGTGGAGCTGGTGCTGTGATAGGCAACTGTGAAAGTATAATGAATTGTGCTATGGTGGAGCTTGCTGCAAGGAATCCGACAGCCGAAATGGAAGATAATGGAGCTATGTCTGGTGAGTTTGAGCTGTGTACTCAGGAGATAGAAGTTGTATAGGGGTTGAGTTGTGGGTATAGGCTGAAGTGGAGGTTGCAGGTGGAATTTGATACAGAGAATGGAATATGATGCTGCTCTTAGTGTCTGTTGTTGCGAGAGCTAGTGAACTGATGCTATAGCTGAACCTGCTTGTGACAAATGAGTCTGATAATGTGTTGGTGAAGGAAACGCAGGAGCTATGAATTGATAGAATGGTCAGGGAAGGAGTGGACTAGACTGTGCAAGGGAAGTCGCTAATCTGCAGGTGGTAATTGAGCATCTGGAGTTGAGGTTGTGAATTGGAAGGAGGCAGCTCAGGTGGTAATTGTGAATGAGAAATGCATGTATAGATGAATGCCAGGATGTTTGCAGGGTGTATAGCCATAACGGCTGGAGTTGAAGTTGTGTTTGTGCCATCTTGGTGCAGCACAGTTCTGGGCTGGCAAGATGGCAATGGCTTTGGCCACTCAGCCTATCCAGCTGAGTAAGATGATGATCCAGACCCTGACTCACATCCTGACTCAGTTGGCTCGATTCTTGACCCGATTTGACTCGTTGACTTGACCCGATTTGACTCGTTGACCTGACCCGAGTTGACCCGTTGACCGGTGACCGGTTTGACTTTGCCGGTCACCTGAGACACTTTCCGGCGACTATTCCGGCCGAATTCCGGACACAATCCCAGTTTTCCGGCGAGCAAAAAATTCCAGAATTTTTTATGGACTTCTCTCATGGGTGTGAAGACTTGGACTAGGAATTGGATGGAGAATTGGACTCAAATTTGGAAAGAGAAGATGGAAGAGTTGAGAAAGGCTTGGTTTTGGAAATTTAATTGCAAAAGGAAAAGGATTCTAATCCTTGGAAGATTTGGAGAATATTAAAGCCTATAAATAGAGAAGTTTTACACATCTTTTAGACATCTTTTACACACACATCTCTACACACACAATTCTTTTCTTTTCTTATTCTTTGTGTGAACTCTTTTAACATGAGTAGTTAATTTTATTGATTGAGGATGAATTCCTAGTTCTTAACATATGATTTAAGTTTTTGTTTTAAAATTCTATCTTGAAGTTTTTCACATAATTATCGTTTGTTTTTACTAATAGGAATGATCTTAAAGACATTCATGATTGATTGATAGATTGTTTGGAGTGCACGCTAAATTAATTTGTTAATTTGATCTAAAGCTAGTGAAAGTTAGAGATAAGTAATCGTTTCTTGACTCTTTACATAAGTAACAAACACGAGACCTTGCGGAGGGATTCCGTGGAGCAATTGTGTGTAGAAACAACGTTAGCAAGTGGACCTTGAGCTAAGAGTCTAACTACTAATATCAACCTAAGAAATTCACAGAACTTAATGCATGAGCCAAGTTACATCTAGGTTGAGCTAATTCTAGGTGGCTTGGTGATTAAAATCCGGTAGTCGAGAACTTCCGTGTCCGGTGATACAAGGGATTTAGGGGTTTAGCACTGAGCTAGCTGCTTTACCTACGGTTGGTGATAATTTGTGACTAATAACAAGTAGAATAGAACATAACTTGATTCATTGTTTCGTAACGAAGAAGGATTCCTTGGTCTTGTCTCTCTTATTGTTTTCAACTTTCGATTTTAATTGCTTTGTTTATTTTCTTTTGTTTTTTTTACACCCCCCTTTCGTGACAACTTTTACAACTAGAATCTCGTGCTCCTCGTGGGATCGACCTTGACTACCCTATATTACTTGTTAATTAGGTAGTAAAGTATTAATTAATTTGTTGTGGTACGACACGCATCAAATTTTGGCGCCGTTGCCGGGGAGCAGCGGATGATTTTAGTTGTTTTTATTTTTCTTTTCGCTTTATTCTTGCTTGGTTGGATTCTATTCCGTATCTAACTTGGTTTTTGAATCTTATTTCAGGTGCCGGTTTTCCATGTACGGTGGACAAGAGCAAGCATATTACAACAATCAATACGGTTTTCAACCTCAACATTATGACAACTTCCAACCATCCTTAGGATACAATCAAAACCAATCTTTTGGCTATGATCAAATTCCTACAGAACATTATGGATATTCTCATACATATCAACAACCTTATGACGGGTATGTAAGTGGACAATCACAAGGATGGGAGGATAGTTTTGTTTATGATCAGAAATTCTCTAGTTTTGCATATAAGATGTTGGCCTTGATTGGGGATCTTCAACAAAAGATGCAAGAATCACATCGAGAAATTCAAAGGAATTCGGAGAAAATATACGAACAAATTAACCAACCTTTAGAGACTTTTGAAGACGCTAGTGTAGATTACTCGAGCCTTGATCTTAATAATGATCAATCACCTATTCAAAAGGAAGAGCTTGAGGAAGATGCATTTATTGCTTGGAAAAATTTTCTTAGGGAAAGATGGGAGTCCGCGGAAGTGTATGAATGTTCCGACAATGAGGAAGTTATTCCAACTCCGGATCATAATAACGATCCTTCACCTATTCAAAAGGAGGAGATTGGGTGTGACTTACCTATTGTTGTAAACGAAGTAACACCCGCACAAGAAGATTTTACAATCTATACCGATGAGAATCATTTTAGTGAATGGCCCGATTCCGATGATGAGAATGTTGAAGAGATGATACTAGAGGATGAAACCACATTCATTGATTTTGTGGAAGACCCAATTGAACTTGCTAATGATTATGATGATGCCGAGACTTTGGTTAAGGTACAAAACGACGAAGAATGGTTGCAAGGTTTAATAGAGGACCACGATATACATGAGGTAAGTAGTTCACTTGAATTTTTTAAGGATGAAGAAGATTCTATAATACAAGAAATTGTGAAAGGTTTGTCTAACCCTTTGCATATTGATTCTTCTCCTTCACCTCTTATTGGTTTGAATGTATGTGCTTCGAAAGTATTTTTGGATGATTTTGTTTCTAAATACCCACCATTGGAAACACTTGATGCTAACACTATGCAGGTTTGCCAAGAGGAACACATGGAAATTCCCAAATTCTATGTTCTTTATACACTTCCGAGTGTGGACGAGAATAAGTGTGGGAGAAATTTCTATCGAGCGATAATTTCACTATTGTTTTCTTGTGCTAATATTTGTATGGAGTTATTGTTTGCAAAACAGGTATTATGGGTGGATCCTCAAATTTTCCGATTGTTAGTATATGGGGAATGAATCTTACAAGAGCCAAGTCGGGCCGTCGACTTTAAAACAAGCGCTTAATGGGAGGCAACCCATAGGTTTTGTATTTCTTATTTTTTTGCTTTTTGTTATTTCTTTTTCTTATTTCTTATCATGTTAAAATTTCCCACCTTGACTTTACTAGGAGGATTCAATTACATTGAGGACAATGTAAGGTTTAAGTGTGGGGGAGTGATTAAGCATGTTTTTAAAACAAAAATTGCAAAAAAATTGAAAAATTTTGAAAAAAAAAAAAAAAAAAAGTTTTACATAAAAAGTCCAACTTTTAAAGATTTTAGAGTCACTAGCATACTTCTAGGTATGTTTACATAGAGATTTTGACCGACATAATTGAACTTGGAAATGTTAGAGAACTACATTCGGATTTCTTGCTTGTTTGAGTGTTAAATAATGGATTTAATCATGCCGGTGATGCGAATTTGGTGCAGGGAGAAGTGCATTATTAGAGTTGCTGATCAATCATTAGTGGAGACTACCCGTATTCATATCATGTGAGGCACCGACCAGAAATTTTCCATCTACTAAAGAGCGTCTTTTGAGTGTGTGTCACCGTACGTTAATTCCGGGTAGAATGGTGAGCTACCCAACCTCCCACCAATAGAAGCACTACTCTTTGATCTCTTGAGTACTAATTTTGTCAATCATGAGGGTGACGTCCATGGATGAAAGCTTCCTTCTTGTAGTTCGATTTGCAGTTAGCACCATTCTCTCTCGCAACAACAACGGATCCATAGAAACACTCTCATCATCAACAAGGAGCGAAATCAAAATCTACAAGGAAAGTTGGAAAAGTTTAAGGTTTACAAGCAACGGAATGACAAAAAGAGCAAATTTCAAATACAAGTAAAAGCAACATACAAAGAGCGGATTTACATATATGTTGAAGACTTACACTACAATGAGGTAATTTTATATCAAAGTATAAAGACTTATTCATGAAAGCGAAGAAAAGTAAAAGGTGAAAATTTTTGAAGTTTATGATTTTGAGGCGATACAAGTTGTGAAGAATCAAGCGGTAAAATACTTCTTCCAAGGCCATGGTTTATTTTGTATTTAATTTCTCTTGTGAATTTAAAAAAAAAAAAAAAAAATTGAAAAAAAAAAAAAACAAGAGAAATATTTGTTCTTATTTTTATTTAATGAGCCGTGGGGAAGGAAAATTTATAAGGAAGTTTCAAGCGACAAGGATTTCAAGGTAAAGAGTTATAAAATGTCAAGGATTTATGAAATTCAAGGGTTTATCATCAATAGTTGAAGACGAAGACTAAGAAGTTAAAGACGAGGAGCGGAAGACGTTTCTATTGGATGCCGTGAGAGTGGTGTTATCATAATTGGCGATCGGATGTGAAGGTGAGTAAGTAATCTCATCCTCGATAAAAATGGTTGATTTCCTTTCGTAGAGATCGTCGGAAAAATGGTTTTTCAAAATATTAAAAGATGTGGGTTTTTAAAATATTTGGAAGTTATCCTTCCCACCATTCAACGTGTTGCAGAATTCTCTCTTCATTCCTACCGCACACATGTGAGAACCATAAAAAAGCCGTCTTTTTGAGTGCAATTATCATAAAATCCTATTTGGTGAGGCGAAGTCGAGGCGAAATGCTTATTGATCGTTTCTCAAACACGCATTCTCTCATTATGGTGTGGTTATTTCTCACTCAACATTTAAGAACGAGAATATGTTCTTTAGTATTTCTAACTTCTTATTACTAGCATGCGAAACTCTATGTCCTCATAACTTTTTGATGCTTGGGACGCTTGAACGCTTTGAAGTTGTGAGTTTTTAGTTTGATTTGCTCGAGGACTAGCAAAGTCTAAGTGTGGGGGAATTTGATAGGTGTAGAATACACCTAATTTACTATCTAGTAGTTTATGCTTTCTTTGCTATTTTTCTTGTAAATTATGTATTTTACGCTTGTTTTGAGTTTTATAGCTACTTCGGAGTCGCACGGGAGAAAAGAAGAAGAAATCACCCAATTTGAGCCAAAAGGGCAAAAAGGTCATTTCACCAAGGAGGGAATACTATATGGAGCCCAGCCAAGGTTAAGGGCTACTCTCTATTGGAGGATTACTAAAGAAAGGACAGTTCAAGTTAAGGGGCTGCCAAACTGGGTAGCCCTTATCCAGAAATGTAGTGCTATTATCAGCTGGTAAATGGATGTATAAACCCAAACCCATAGACCCACACCCACACCCGTACCCGAATCCGCCCCATTTAACCTTCACCCTAAATCGAGAAGAGGTTTTTCTCTTCTATCATTCATTTCTCACTTGAAATTGAGAAAGAAAAGAGAGAGCAGCCATGACTGCCAGAAGAAATCGAGAGATGGGAGAATTGTTTGATGTGGAGCTCGAGGAATGATGGCGGAAATTGAGAAGGGGATCGAATGAGCTGCTGCTGAATCAAACCAAGAGATGAGCTGAAAAGAGATCGAGAAACTGAGGTATTTGAAGCCCAGGGAGAAGATGAATCAGAGAAGAATCAATAATAGTGGTTGTTGTATGGGTTCATATGAAGATTGATTGTGATTTGGTTCATGGCGATTCAAGGAATAGGAGGCGCTGATTTTGTGTTAATCTGAGAACTGTAATTGATAAATCAGAGATGGGTTCGAGATTGAGAGATGGAGTAGGTGATGATGAAGCTCGGTAAGATGGGTTTTAGCAACTCAAAGAATTTCTGAGGGAAGAATTGATGTTGTTGATAAATGATATGAAGTCGTTGTTGATGGTGAGAAGAAGGAAGTGAATAGAGATGGGTCTCAGAACTCTAATGGGGAGTGAAAACGAGTTGGAGCTGCTGTCGATTCAGGGTTTGGATGGAGAAATCGAATGGGTTGCGATTGATGGAATGAATGTGCTAAATAGATGTATGTTAGGGTCTTGTGCAGGAAATGGAGCATATGGGTTCTGTTACTGTTGGTGGTTTTGGCTATTTCAGCAGATAGGTTGATGTTGTGAGGCTTGATTCAGATTGCAGGTGGCCCGAGCTAATGAAGCTGGTGATGCTCTGGCGCTGAGGTAGCTGTTGCAGCATCAAGTTGCGAATGATTGAAGGGAATGTGGATACAGAGAATGGCTCGATGTGAGGAACTGAAAATGGTTGCTGCTAGGGATGTGACTGAGCTGGAGCAGTGGATTTGGTCTTTGTGATAGGCAACTGTGAAAGTATAATGAATTGTGCTATGGTGGAGCTTGCTGCAAGGAATCCGACAGCCGAAATGGAAGATAATGGAGCTATGTCTGGTGAGTTTGAGCTGTGTACTCAGGAGATAGAAGCTGTATAGGGGTTGAGTTGTGGGTATAGGCTGAAGTGGAGGTTGCAGGTGGAATTTGATACAGAGAATGGAATATGATGCTGCTCTTAGTGTCTGTTGTTGCGAGATCTAGTGAACTGATGCTATAGCTGAACCTGCTTGTGACAAATGAGTCTGATAATGTGTTGGTGAAGGAAACGCAGGAGCTATGAATTGATAGAATGGTCAGGGAAGGAGTGGACTAGACTGTGCAAGGGAAGTCGCTAATCTGCAGGTGGTAATTGAGCATCTGGAGTTGAGGTTGTGAATTGGAAGGAGGCAGCTCAGGTGGTAATTGTGAATGAGAAATGCATGTATAGATGAATGACAGGATGTTTGCAGGGTGTATAGCCATAACGGCTGGAGTTGAAGTTGTGTTTGTGCCATCTTGGTGCAAACATGGATTCCTGGGCCGGGCAAGATGGCAATGGCTTTGGCCACTCAGCCTATCCAGCTGAGTAAGATGATGATCCAGACCCTGACTCACATCCTGACTCAGTTGGCTCGATTCTTGACCCGATTTGACTCGTTGACTTGACCCGATTTGACTCGTTGACCTGACCCGAGTTGACCCGTTGACCGGTGACCGGTTTGACTTTGCCGGTCACCTGAGACACTTTCCGGCGACTATTCCGGCCGAATTCCGGCCACAATCCCAGTTTTCCGGCGAGCAAAAAAATCCAGAATTTTCTATGGACTTCTCTCATGGGTGTGAAGACTTGGACTAGGAATTGGATGGAGAATTGGACTCAAATTTGGAAAGAGAAGATGGAAGAGTTGAGAAAGGCTTGGTTTTGGAAATTTAATTGCAAAAGGAAAAGGATTCTAATCCTTGGAAGATTTGGAGAATATTGAAGCCTATAAATAGAGAAGTTTTACACATCTTTTATACCTCTCCACACATCTCTACACACACAATTGTTTTCTTTTCTTATTCTTTGTGTGAACTCTTTTAACATGAGTAGTTAATTTTATTGATTGAGGATGAATTCCTAGTTCTTAACATATGATTTAAGTTTTTGTTTTAAAATTCTATCTTGAAGTTTTTCACATAATTATCGTTTGTTTTTACTAATAGGAATGATCTTAAAGACATTCATGATTGATTGATAGATTGTTTGGAGTGCACGCTAAATTAATTTGTTAATTTGATCTAAAGCTAGTGAAAGTTAGGAGATAAGTAATCGTTTCTTGACTCTTTACATAAGTAGCAAACACGAGACCTTGCGGAGGGATTCCGTGGAGCAATTGTGTGTAGAAACAACGTTAGCAAGTGGACCTTGAGCTAAGAGTCTAACTACTAATATCAACCTAAGAAATTCACGGAACTTAATGCATGAGCCAAGTTACGTCTAGGTTGAGCTAATTCTAGGTGGCTTGGTGATTAGAATCCGGTAGTCGAGAACTTCCGTGTCCGGTGATACAAGGGATTTAGGGGTTTAGCACTGAGCTAGCTTCTTTACCTACGGTTGGTGATAATTTGTGACTAATAACAAGTAGAATAGAACATAACTTGATTCATTGTTTCAGTAACGAAGAAGGATTCCTTGGTCTTGTCTCTCTTATTGTTTTCAACTTTCGATTTTAATTGCTTTGTTTATTTTCTTTTGTTTTTTTACACCCCCCTTTCGTGACAACTTTTACAACTAGAATCTCGTGCTCCTCGTGGGATCGACCTTGACTACCCTATATTACTTGTTAATTAGGTAGTAAAGTATTAATTAATTTGTTGTGGTACGACACGCATCAATCTATCATATGAAGACAAATAAAATATTTTTATTCTATAAATTCCCATACTTGCCTCTGTTATTTGCATTCAAATGAGAGATTAAGCAAGTTACTTTCGAATAATGATATGTGTTCATGCCTCAATCTCGCAGTTGTTGCTGCTGAATGTTCGCAAGTAAGGAAACCTTGGTTTCTTCCAAGATTTTTTTTTCTCTTATGTGGTCTTATTTTGCCTTCCTAGTTAAAGGTCTTACTGTGCCACCTCTTGTCATTGGGACAAAATCGTGGGACGTCTTTACACTTTCATGTAATGACCCCTTGATCTTGCCTTATCATTTCATTAGTATTGTTGGCTCTGCATGATAGTTTTGTTGCGACAATATGACATGCCTAAAAATCCTTGCGAAAATAAAGCCCCATGACATTGCCGTCTTGCGACGAAATCGCATGACGTCCTTACATTTTTATGTACTGACCCATTGATCTCGTCTTATCTTTATTTTTTGTATTATTGCATCTTCAGGATTGTCGCACAAATATGACAAGCCTAAATTTCCTTGCGAAAATAAAGCCCATGACATTTGCGTCTTAAGACACTTATCAGCTCCCTAATGGAGGGTGCCGCCCTTATCTTCCCCCTGGTTGCCCCTTCAAGGAAGCGTACTTCTTCCATACAAGGCTAGCTCCCCCCATCCGGTCTTAACAACAACCAGTTATTTTCGCAGCCTCTTATCCCTTTTTCCTATAGGGCTTATGGTTATGAGACTGCACCCTAAGTGGAGTTTTCTTCGGGCCGAGTGCAGTATATGCCGAGACTTGCCAAGAATGGCCGAGTCACTTCAAATGCCCCAGGCACTCTTGGCTCAATCGTGTACCTCGGTGCCTTGGTCAAATGCTGACTCCTTAGAAGAGACCCTCGGTCGTCCAATCTAAGTCATAAGCTTAGATTGAAAATCCAAGGTATCTCCCCTGGATGGGCTTTATTGACCCCAATTCTCCATGACTCAGTTCCGGGCGGTGTAACCTTTTTCCTGAGCCATGCAATAGGTACCCCTTCTATGACGCACTTTAGGTCTTACATTTGCCTCTTACGAAATTTTGATTTCGCGAACTAGGGTGTACGCCATAGTTGGTTCGCCTCTGTCTGATTAATTTGTTGATTCTTCTGCATATAAATTCTTTTGTAATTTCGCAATCATATCTTTATATTTCATAAAATATATTCTCCTCTTCTGCATACCAACTTCCTTTCGCAACCTCATCTCTGCTATTCATAAGAAAGATTTTATTTTATTTTTTATTTTTTTATTTTTTTAAAATCAAACCCATCATACATTTTTCTTTTACCTCCCAATTTCTTCTTCGGCAGTCAACAAGTACATTCATTCTTTAGGTCTCTTATTTCTGCTATCTTTTGCCTCTACATTTTTGAATTTTCCTGTCATTTTCTTGTCTGATTTGCGAAGCCTCAAATCACTTCTTATCTTCATCATATATTGGTTTCGCAGCATTTCTTCCTCTCTCTGTTCTATTATATCTACCATTAATCTTTCACCTCTTTGTTTTTCTTTGATGTTGTGTTTCCAATTCTTCTTCTTCGCAGCTCTTTTTTCGCAAGACTCTATATCAGTTTCATAACACTTCTTTCCTTCAACCCTATCTCCCTTTATGATGCCAACACCGGTGGGATGAGGGAACTTGATACATTGATGGAAAGTCGATGCCACACCTAAGATCTCATGTAACCATGGTCGTCCGATCCGATTGCGTTGTATGGTGATTCCACATCAACTAAAGAGAATAAAATTTCGGAAGATAATCCTTTCAAAGTGGAATTCGCATATGAACTTCTCCTTTTGGCTTATTTGCGATGATCGTTAAAACCATAGATTTTGTACGTTGAAGGTATTAGATCTTCATCTTTCCTCCCATAGTTTTATAAGTATGATAAAAAAAAAGAATATTCACGGAACTCCCAGTATCAATCAAAAATTTCGTTGATTGCCCATGAATTCTCAGCTTCATCATCTTCATCCTCGCTAGGTTTTGGGTTGATCTCCAATCTTACCACTAATGGGTTGTCGTGCATTTCTCCACCCTCAGGTACTTCTTCCGCGGTAAAATAGATAGTCTACTTTTGTCATTCTTCCAGTGGCGATATCTTCGCAATATTCATTATTTCTCTATCATCGGCATCTCTTGCGAAAACCCTGCTGAGATTGTTATCGTGAAAATCTTCAATCGTCTTGTATGAGTGTATGATGGAGTTACAAAACAGATTCTTTGCCTTTGCGCCAACTTCAATCACAAATGTTTCTCTTTCTTTCACTGTGTTTGGCTTGTGAATATCTGGAGGAGGTGGTAATACTTGAGTTTGCGTTTGTCCTATTAGAAAGTGATTTAATTTTCCCTGATCTATCATCCTGAGAATGATTCTCTTTATATTTCTGCAGTCATTTGTTGTATGTCCATGGAAATGATGATAAGAGCAAAATTCATTATCGTAGCTTGGAGGTGGTTCACTCCCCATGTTCCATGGTGCGGGTATGTTTTCCATTAGGATTATAGCTTCCCATATCTTCTCCACACTAGCATTCAAAGGTGGCATTTTGATTTCTTCCCATATTATCTTATGACTTCGCTGCCGTCTGTGATGGTTTTTCCTCTGACCTCCATAAATTCCTTGCGGCTGATGACCTCCATAAGTTTCTTGTGGCTGATGACCTCCATACGTTTATTGTGGCTGATCGAGTCTTAGGATTTTGTTATTTCCACCACGGCTATAGAAGTTTCTCTCTTTCTCAAATTGTTCTTGATCACGGCTCCCCATAGCTACTAGCTTTTGCTGACTATCTCCCATTATCCTCTCTTGTTGCCCTTGCGAGGTGCTCGCCACTGTATTTATTAACTTGGGTAAAAAGCTTGCATTCGCTTCTCTTGAACTTGTGTTCGCAATGGGGTATGACATCTCATTTTGCTTTTCCTCAAGAGCAATATACTCCTCCTGAAGTTCTCGCAACTCAGTCATTGTGATTGTATTTTTGATTCTGAAAATCTGAATGTATAACAGGTTGGTTGCGAACATAGCAATGATGAATTATAGAATGAGATATCTTTCGTCCACACGACCAACCATATCACTACACATTGTCTTCCATCTCACAGTTAGGTGCTTCAAACTTTCGCTAACCCTTTGCTTTAGCCCAAATACATCTTCAATGCCAGGTCGAGAGGAATTGTTACTTATATATGCTCCTAAAAATATAGCTTGCAAGTGGTTGAAAGATGTTATAGTATTCTTTGGCAAACCTTCAAACCATTTTAACGCCTCTCCTGTTAAACTTGATGCGCAAATACTTGCATAATATTGCATCATGGTTCTCCCATTGTAGCATACATCTCACATAAGCTTTGATGTGTTGGACTGCACAAGTTGTTCCATCAAAGATGCTGGTTAACGCAGGTAAATTGCATTTTGGGGGTCTTCCTCCCAATTGTACTTCTTGTGTGAATGGAGTTTTCGCGGCTTCCTCTATGGCTTCATCTAATTGTCTCTTTCCTCCTCCTCTTTTATTATTTATCATTCCTCTCATTTCTGCTAACTCTCGCAAAATTTGTTCATTTATACCAGAATTTGGATCCATTGGTCTTTTCAACTCCGCCTCTCTTCTCCTGCGTTCATCTCTGTTTGACTTTCTTGTTCATCATTTTCCTCTCGTCTTTCTTTGCGATCTTCTCTTTCACTTCTTTTATTAATTCGCACACCATTATATCTCTCATTTTCTCCTCTGTGCCGCCTTTCAGTTCTCCTTTGTACTCTATCATATTCCTCATTAATATTAGCATTATTGCGATTTCGCTCACGCCTTCTTTCTCGATTATCATGGTTATTATTATGTCGAATTGCCTCTTGTAGCTCTTGTTTTTCCACTTCTGCTCTTAGTCTTTCCCTCTCGCGAGCTAGATGTGCTTTTTCAGTATAATGTCTTTCAATTTTATCTTCAATTACTTGTTCATTTCTTTGTATTTCTCTCCCATGTAATATTCTCCTTCCTTCTTCCTGATTTTCTTCGCCATCTTGATTGTTTCTCCCCTGACGGTGTTTATTTCCCTGATTTCTATCATTTTGCCCATTTTGAAGAGTTTCAGCACGTTGGATATAACGATCTTCCATTATTTCTCTTCCTTCGCGACGTTCTTCGCCTGGGTTTTGTATTCCCTCTCGAGTTTCTTCATTAGCATTTTCCATAGGCAAATTTTGTCTTATTTCAACTCTAACTAATCTTGAACTTGATCTTGTAGTGCTTCTTGACCTTCTATTTTGTAATCTCATATTTTCCATCCTCAACTCATGATTTTGCCTTGTCAAATTCGCACGTTCTTCTGCTTCTAACCGCCTTTCTTAATGTATTGTTTGCCTCAATGCCTCTAATGCTGCAATCTATTCATTTTCATGAATTATTCCTCCAATTACTTCTTGGTCTCCCTCCTCTTGTCCATTGCCTCCTAATTGCTGCTCTCCTCCCATTTCATCTACAGATTCTGACCGCCAAGCATGCACACTCACTCTGTCATAATCCACAGCTCTATTTTGTATTGGTGGTGTACGTCGAATTGGCGGTTGAATTTGATTTTCTATATTGTTCCTTGTATTCATTCTTGAAGATTCCCCCATTTCGTCTCTCATTTCTCCAGCAAGTCTCCTACTCCTTCTAACAGTTGTTGGTTGTTTTGATGCATGTCTTCTTCTAGCCATTTTTCAATCTTAATGAATTGTTGAAAATTATATGAAATTCCTTCCCTATTATTCCAAATTCTTTCAAACCACAATGTCAATCTTCAATCAGTCCTCGTTTCTAGCGCCATATGCAGTAGCAGGAAATCCCACACTACACCCCTCATAAGAATTCACACAATCAAGTCATTTTAAGATGAACAATTATATTCTTTATTGATTAAACTCACAAATGTTACAAGGTGGAAAGGGAAATAAGCAAAGGACTCTACAACCGCTCTAAACTTTCTCTCTCTTAATAACTTGCTCAACACTCGAAAAAGATCCCCCTCTCTCTAAGCCTATTCGGCTCTTTATATAGGACATTACATAGTGGATGACAGCTAAGCTGTCCCTTTATTTTCAGATCTGACTTGCGACATTCTCGCGAGTATACAAATATTAAATCTCGCAACACTCCTAAATCTCGTTAGGTTTTCACATCTTTCTCATGTTCAAGCTGTCGTCATCCGTTGCGTCATTTATATTATCCATTTGCGACATTTTCGCAATGTGTTGTTTATGGATTTCGCAAGGGTCTTGGTGTTGCGATATTCTGATCCTACAGCGAGAGAGAATACGGTACGTCGAAACTGTTTTTAGTTCTGAAATGATGGATATGATAGGCAAGAATTGGTGGAGATACTATAAATTGTATGGCTTCTCTATGATCTTGAAAATTTTCTGTAAGGTTTCCGATTTCCAAAATCGGGTTGATCAATATATCTATCGAGGCTAGCCTCTTTTCTGGAAAAAAAAAGGGAAAGAAATGCACCCGGAGCATTACCTGATTTCAATAATGATAACTAGGTGTAGTATGTTTGAGATGGTGTCTTAAAAAGTATTAAAAGAGAATAAACCTAAAGAACAACATAAGAGAATCAAGGATTAAACTAAAGCATCACACACTGTGACAGAGGAAAGGTTCTTACGATAGAAAAATGTGATTTAAATGGAAGAATATATAAAACGAATAGAAAACTCTTTTTTGGTCTGTGATGTTCTCCGTACGTAGGTTCCACATTTCACCGATGAATCTGAAATAAAAGGTTGTGCTACTGAGCTACAAGCCTACAACGGATTTCTTAGACCGGGTCCTATGGAGATGCCCAGGCTCTTCCCAAATGTTTTTATACATCAGTCTGGGAAGGACCTAGCTCTAGCGGTTATTCCCTGAGAAATCCAGGGACGTCTAATGGTTAGCCGTTCTCATCATAAAAACCGGATAGCCATCGACCGTTTTCAAAAAATCGGATAATCATTGTTCGTTTATTCATCTTGACTGGTCAACAAACAAAACCTAGTATAAGTGTGAGTAATCTTGATCGATGGTTAGCAATTCAGTAACAGCGAAAATGCCAGCAGTAAGAACTATAGCAACTTTTTGTTGATTTATTATTATCAAATTTGCTTTAAAAGAGTTATCAAAAAGTTTGTTATTGTGAAATTCAGAGTTGATGAACTTCTCCATATGATTTCATTATTGACTAGGGGTTCTTCATCTTATTCTGCTGCTTCAAATAATAACAAAATCATCGCCTCCTCTCAAGAAGAAATCGTAGAAGAAGATGAAGAGAAGAAATTGACGTCTAAAGATGTTGTTCAGAAATATCTTAAAATGATTAAACCTCTAAATGTCAGAGTTTCTAAAAGATACAACAACAATGGTGGTTCATTTTCTCCGTCAAGATTAGTGAGTTATTTGTCTATAGTTGCATCATCTCCATTGAATATTGAAACTAATGAAACATCATTATCCACAAAACGAAAATAGGGGGTGGGTAATTACCAAATGGGTTAAGAATTGTTAGAAAATATTTAGGGAAAAGTCGATCAGCATCATCAGTGAACCCTGTAACAGCAACATCAACGAATTCTTCATCTTCTTCAAGAGGAATTCAAGCAAAGAGAAGAAATAATTCATTGTGAAATTTTTAGATTGGAAGAAAATTTGAGCGACTTTGATTCTCTGTAGGTTATTGGGTTTGCGATTGGAAGAAATCTTTGGGTTATGATCTATGATTTGGCTAAAGTGAAACTATTATAAAAAGGTCAATGAACTGTTAATCATAGTCTGTTTCCCCTTATTTGGAACGGCTAATCGTTATCCGTTTATTGGAAACGGTTAATGATAATCCATTTTTTTAGCCTAAAACGGTCGCCAATTACCCGTTTTTCACTTTTTGAGAACGACTAACCATTGCCCGTATCCGGAGTCTTCCCGCTGGTATTCCCAGAGACCAGGGAAGGCTAGCTGGAAGAGAGGGATTAAGCCACGCTTTTTTGCCTTGGGAAGAGCTTGGGCATCTCCATAAGACCCAATATTATGTGCTGAAGGATTTACATGTTCCTATTCACTTGCATGTTCAATTTTATTGTAACAATATTAGTGCCATTGCTCTTTCTGCTGACCCAGTGTGTCATGCCAGGAGAAAACACTTAGAGATTGAATTTCATGCTGTCAGACAGCTGGTGGACACCTTCCAAAAATAATTCGAAAATCGACAACTCAAATTTAAATGGCATAAACATCATTGTGCTATTCGAAATGACGAGGAATTGGCTTACTGGCTAAATCAAGAAAAACATCTTCGAAGCCAACACCTAAACCTGCTACAATGTCATGCAATTTATTGGCGACAAAGATACAGAATCCAACGGCTTCAATCGGGAGACAATAATACGACTTTCTTCTACACAAAATCAACCATTCACCACAATCGTAACAACATACAACAACTACAAGATCCACACAATATCCGGGTGAGCGATAAAGATCAGGTAATTAGAATCATCCTTGATTATTTTACTAAACAATACATAGCTCAAAGCATAACAATCGATAACGAACTATTTGCGGAAATCACTCCAAGATTAACATCGACATAGTGTGCAATGCTATCTGCGAAGTGACCACAACATAAATCAAATAGGCTCTCTTCTCCATTAATTTCAGAAAGTGGTTCGAAATCTGATGATTATATTAGTACGTTTTTCAAAGTTTTTTGGGAAACCACTCATACTCAACTAATAGGCATGGTCACATTTTTTTTAAACTCTCTAAATATCCTCTCCCTAATGAATCACTCAAACATTACACTAATTCTAAAAGTGTACAACCCAGCAAAACCATCCCAATTCACATAAATCATCCTATGCAATGTCTCAAACAAAGTTATATCCAAAATTTTAGTGAATTGCATCAGATCTATTCTTAAATTCCTAATAAGCCCATATCAAAGTACCTTCGAGCCTCAAAAGTCAATTCAGGTTAAGATATCAATTGAAGGAAAATTATTTCACCAAAGATCTAAAATAGCTCTTAAATTAGATATTCAAAAAGCATAAGTTACCTTGGATTGAGGATTTATCAAAATGGCTTTTACCAAATTAGGTTTTCCGACCACATTTTTTGATTACATTATGTTATTCATCACTTAAGTTACCCATTCAATCAACAACAATGGTACCCCTCATGGATTCTACTCATACTATAGGGGCATTAGACAATGAGATCCCATATCTTCCTATATATTCATAATATGTGTAGAAATCATTTCAACTAATCTGGGAAATATGGAAACCCAAATTCTAGTAAGAGGTCTCCGCATATCTCAAAACAAACCACCTAATGTATGCATATGATCTCCTCATCACTTATAAAGCTTCTCAGGAAAGTAACAATTAATCACCTAAAGAAGCTGCTTCAATCCTACAGCTCCTCAGCAGGACGAGTAATCAATACAATAAAATCTACAATCATTCATCATCCAAGATTGCAACAACGTAACACCGATTCTATACACCAATTCTTCGACATGCCAACCACCGTAACCCCACCTATGTGCATGGGAGTACAATTGAAACATGGGAGAACCTCTCGTAATATTTTTGATCCATTGTTTCAATGGTTAGCTCGTAATTCCAAAGGATGGGTGACAAAATGCCTCAATCCGACAGGAAGGTTAGTCCTCATTAGAACCTCTTGAACACCTACCTCCAACCCCCTTATGCACACGCAGCTTCTCCCCACCTATGTACAAAAACAGATAGAAAGGATCACCAATTTTTTTTTCCGGGGCCATGATTTCTTTAGTTAAAAAACTACACTCATAATAATGGAGAAAGCTAAGCAAGCCAATAGCAAAAAGAAGGATCGGCATAAGGAACAATGTTCATCAGAATAAATCCTTACTCATGAAAAGATATTGAAACATTCACGACCAACCTCTTTCATGTGCATCGGCCTCAACAATGAGAAATATCTACAACATCGACCAATATTCCAAGGTACCACTCCCGTACCTTCTTCCGGCATCCCACAATGGCTTCCCTCGTACCTTCATTCAAATATCTAATATTTCACCACATTAGATACACCCTATACAAGCAAGCTAGATACTCATGCTACACTATCCAAACAGTGGCTGATATTATTGACCCTATTTCTCATAATTGGAGACATGAACATCTAAAAAACCTCTCACCTAATGTTGTCCAACATATCATAAATATCCACCTTCCCCTTGATAGCCCCCCGGATAGAATCATATGGCTGCATTCCAAATTAGAGAAATATACAATCGCCCATATATACAATTACCGCTCACACATAAATCCATCTATCTTGTGGATAACTATCAATGAAGGTCTTCCAAGTTCCAACCTTATCTATCTTGCATCTCATCAACCTCACCAACTCCAACCTATTCCCCTCATATAACGCAGAACTAGAATCAGTAGAACACATGGTTATTCACTGCCTGATAGCAATAACAACCTAGAATAACCTTTTGAGTCGCGTATCAACAAACTAACTAACCAGTCACAACCAACTAATTACCTTAATTCCTCAAACAACCATCTCGCAAATCCTACAGGACCCGCCCCTATCCCCTCTATTACAGCTTATTGTTTTCTATTATGGTCTCTTTGGACGACCATAAATGAATTAATTTTCAGACACACCCACTCTCCTTCAACAGATATCCTAGAGAGAGCTTTAAAACAACAACGAGAATTGGACACCCCCTCCCTCCTCCCCACCCCCACCCCACCACCACCACCACCACCACCACCACCACCACCAATATTCCCTAGAGAATCCCCCTCAACATTGCAACAAACAACATCAGATCAACAACAACTATATTAGTAGGTTGGTCCAGTCCAGCACCGGATTGGATTAAAATAAACACTGATGGGGCTGGAAGGGGTCACCTAGGAATGGCAGGAGCATGGTTCATTTGAAGGGACTCGAATGCGAACACTATGATGCCTCTGTCGCAACCTTTAGGAATAACCATTGCGCTAACGACAGTGACATGTGCAACCTTGATGGAAACCGCAACAGAAACGGAATAACAATGGCCAAAAGCGATGTTTGAGATGGACTTAGAAAATCTTATGCACTTCATAAAATCCTCAGCTGAAGCTCCTTGATATATATTTCAGGAATGATCCAGATATAAAACAGAGTATGCGACGAATTTCTCTCTGCGTTATTCAACATAATTATGGAGAAATCAAGCGACGGACGGACTAGCAAGCGATAGAAGACAAACGACTAATTTTTTGACAACTATATGGGACCATGCAATCTCTCCTTTTCTTAATGAGATTATATTAAGTTATTCTATGGGTATTAGATACCCACGTGTTATAGTGATCTAGCTCTTTTATTTTATATTTATTACTAAAAAGAAAAAAGAAACCTTTGTTGCTTTGTAAATTTTTCCTTGGGCTGGGCAAGCACGTTCATGGCACAACACAACACGTTAAAATTCAAGCACAACACGGCATAACACGGGCACAACACGCTAGCTTAGTGTGCTATTCTATGCCAGACAAATAGGCACATCAGCACGGCACAACACGTGGCACAACACAACACAACACAACACAACACAACACGCGAAGAAAGCACGCCAAATCATGCATAAAATACAACGCAATACATCACATTTCATGCATATTTCCCTAAAAGTCTTTATTTTAGCCAATTTTTAATATTTTATTTTCGTTATGCTGATTAATTTCTATAGTAATACATATACTTACTAATATATCGAAAAAATATTTACTTTGGAAAACATAAAATAAGTGGGCTAGCATAGCACAACATGGTTATTTTTTCTTGCACAGCACAACACGCCATTTAGCACGGCACGACACAACACAGCACGTCTGAATCTCTGGCACAGCCCGGCACATCACGTAGCACGCTAAGCACGTGACTTCGTGGGTTAGTCTATGCCGGGCCGTCACGTTTTACACCTCTACTGGCAATCCTTCTCTTTCTCTTGTCGGATTTCTCAGTATACTTGTACCACGTGTCTATTTGTATTTTCTTAATTTTAATTTTAAACTCATTGTAACCTTGAATTTCCGTTAATGAAAAGGTTTTTTGCATCAATAAAAAGTATTTTCTTTTGGTTCCTCATTTCACGAATGAATCTTTGAGATAGAAAGACTGTTAAGCATGCAGTGTATATCACGGGTCACCACTTTTTTTTTTTTCTTTGTTAACTTATTAGTATACTTCAACCTTGACCAAGAACATTTGCATATAATTTGGACAGACCCATAAAGCAAAACAAAAAACAAAGAAAACAGAGTGGTATGGATAAAAAAACGGACCCCTTTTTGTACGTCGAAGATGTCTTGAAGGTGTTGCCGAGTGTTTATAGGGTCGAGGGCGTTGACGAGTGTTTATAGGGTCGAAATGGTGTTTGTTTTCTTCAAATGCTCTCTCTTTAACTATACACAAGTCTCCAACTAAATTTAAAACTTCCATTTCCAACTTTCGGAAATAAGAAAGTTTCCTCCTTCAGAAAATGTACCGATGTACAACATTGCTAATAGGGTTACCAAATTATTTGAGGTGTACCATCTTATATTTAGAAATGTTTTGTTTTACTTGAATTTGGGTTCACCCCAAACAAGTTGAACACGTATATGCACACGGAGTCATTTGTATTGCAAAAGTTAGGTTAGGATGTGAGCAATTCAAGCTACTAATGACTATATATGGCAGGACATAAGAACGTAGCCAGTAAAGCTTATAGCGTGTTTGGATACAAATCTGTTTTTGACTTCTGCTTCTTCAGAAGTCGAAGTCAGAAGCAGAACTATTTCGCTTTATAAAAAGTTAATTTTTCGACTTTGAGAAGTCGTTTTAAAATTTAACAGCCAAACTGACTTCTGACTTTTTGATTTTTAGAAATCGAAAATCTACTTCTGATGTGTAATCCAAACAGGCTATAAGAATATCAAGTATTGATTGAATCAACTAATCCATGAATATGTTATTCTTAATTTATTTTGAATGGCGGAGATAAAATATATTGATCCAAGAAAAGACATGGGAAATTATTAAAAATTTGTACATATATACCAACAACAACCAAAAAAAAAAAAAAAAAGCTAAATGAACACGTTATTGAGACATATACACAAGTCATTCAATTTCAAAAGTCTAATTTGCGGTCTTCATTGAATTGGAAATGAATATTTGTATTATCTTGTTACTGACTACGTGAAATGGTAACTTTTTTACTCTATATAAGGAAGCGGAGGAAGTGCGTTTATCATCACAGCAAGTTTTGGAAATGAACATGGGAAACAAAGAAGGCAAGAAAGCCTCAATGGCTTTCCTGTTCACTATTAGTGCGCTTCTAGTTGTACTAGTGTTTCTGAGTTTCCCTTTTCTTGCTGATGCAGAATTAGATTATAAGCCAAAACCACCAACATATAAGCCCAAGTCCCCTCCACCACCATCAAAGAAGCCACCGGTTTACACAAAACCACTTACCCTGGAAAACCCAACAAATCCAAGATATCCACCACCATCAAAGAGGATATATCGTGTGCCACCGACACCTACCCATCGTGGAAAGTCATATCAGGAATTCCCGCCATCACCAAAGAAGCCACATGAACGACAATTATTCAGGACTGGTCCTGGAAATAATTTCGAGAAATCTCTGCCACCACCAGCAGCACCAAAGAAGCCACATGAACGAGAATTATTCAGGACTGGTCCTGGAAATAATTTCAAGAAATCTCTACCTCCACCAGCAGCAAAGAAGCCACGTGAACGAAAATTATTCAGGACTGGTCCTGGAAATAATTTCAAGAAATATCTACCACCACCAGCTGCACCAAAAAAGCCACATGAACGAGAATTATTCAGGACTGGTCCTGGAAATAATTTCAAGAAATCTCTGCCACCACCAGCAGCACCAAAGAAGCCACATGAACGAGAATTATTCAGGACTGGTCCTGGAAATAATTTCAAGAAATCTCTACCACCACTACCAGCAAAGAAGCCACGTGAACGAAAATTATTCAGGACTGGTCCTGGAAATAATTTCAAGAAATCTCTGCCACCACCAACAGCACCAAAGAAGCCACATGAACGAGAATTATTCAGGACTGGTCCTGGAAATAATTTCAAGAAATCTCTACCTCCACCAGCAGCAAAGAAGCCGCGTGAACGAAAATTATTCAGGACTGGTCCTGGAATAAATTTCAAGAAATCTCTGCCACCACCAGCAGCACCAAAGAAGCCACATGAACGAGAATTATTTAGGACTGGTCCTGGAAATAATTTCAACAAATCTCTACCTCCATCAGCAGCAAAGAAGCCACGTGAACGAAAATTATTCAGGACTGGTCCTGGAAATAATTTCAAGAAAACTCTGCCACCACCAGCAGCACCAAAGAAGCCACGTGAACGAGAATTATTCAGGACTGGTCCTGGAAATAATTTCAAGAAATCTTTACCACCACCACCAGCAAAGAAGCCACGTGAACGAGAATTATTCAGGACTGGTCCTGGAAATAATTTCAAGAAATCTCTGCCACCGCCAGCAGCACCAAAAAAGCCACATGAACGAGAATTATTCAGGACTGGTCCTGGAAATAATTTCAAGAAATCTCTACCACCACCACCAGCAAATAAGCCACGTGAACGAAAATTATCCAGGACTGGTCCTGGAAATAATTTCAATAAATCTCTACCACCACCACCAGCAAAGAAGCCACGTGAACGAAAGTTATTTAAGACTGGCCCTGGAAATTACTTCAAGAAATCTGATCTACCATCAGGACATTATTAAGCAGAGTTCTTAGATTATCACTTTAATTGAATAAAACCGAAGACTTGATATGTCTGCCACAATTGATTGAAGATTTATTTTCTTTAAACGTATCATCAAGTCGATATAGCTCCTACATAATATGCCTATATTAAAGACGTTTTATTTAAACTTAAAGTCGTCTTATATAAACTGATGGAACCCATGCCTCCGAAAATATATGGTTAATTAATTATATTAAGTTGTTTTGGGTTTCGAGTTGTCTTATATCCATCCATTCTCATCTACAATAGATTTATGTTCATGCTATGCGCTAGGCATAGTGTCCTTAGGTCTTTGAATGTGTTATCCTTGAAAATTAATAGTTACATGAATAAAGGAAAATTTTCAGGTCTGAGAAAGAACGGTAAGGAAAAGAAAATTGATCTAATGAGTAATGAGTTGAAAAGTTAATTGATTGATTTTAGAAAATAAATAAGAAAAGAGATTCATAGAAGTATATATTATTGTAAGGACCATAACCATAAGATTTTGGTTTCTAGGTTTCAATAATTGATACAGATAAAAGTTATTACAGATTACAAATACTTCGACTAAGATAACAGATACAAACACAAAATAAGTAGAATACAGACGCGTGTTAACATTGTTTAACAGATTAAGTGAAAACAAAAGGGATATTTTGACTTTGGGTCAGAACTTTGTGACCAGAGTTGTGTTTGGGTCACCCCAAAATTTTAATTAGAGTTTGGGTCACGAGACCACGGTTGACCATCTTGACCGTTACATAAATAATTTTATTTTAAACTAATTTGTATCCTGCTAACGGTGTTAGTTAAGTGTCAACATGTGCACTGCACGTGCAAAAAGATTCTTCTCATACTCGACTTCGTTAGAGAAATAAACGGAAAAACTTAGGGAAATCAGAAACAATATCAAGACACTTCTGAAATCAATCGATTTTTGTTCTAAAAAAAGAAGCCAAGTTATCCAATTCCTCGCTAACTAATCGTTTTCTATCTTAATCACTTGTTTGGATTTAAGCTTTGTTTCTTCGTTACAGAATCCTTTGATTCTTTCCCTGTGGAATCCATCGCCATTTTTATTTTCTCATAAATCACACACAATTTGATTGATTTGTATTATGAAATTCCTAATTAGAGTCCACCTGAATCTTCGTATTATACCGTGTTACGGGTTCCAGATTGGGATTGGAATTTATGTTCTAATTTTTTCCGGAAGGTTCTGATATATTGAGGTTCGAGGTGGTACTGATATATTTTATGATTTTGAGGACCCACCCTCAATCTGGTGGAGGTGGTGTGAATTGCGCAGAGATGAGTTGTTGCTGCCTTGCTGGGAAATTGAATTGTGTTGAGCTGGGATTCAAATAAGTTGAGTCTCGAGCGATTGCGATCATCGATGACAGATGGAGAAGGGACCGAGAGTTCGAGTTACAAAACAGAGAAGATAGAACTGGCAGAGATTGATGCTGATGATCATGATGAATACCGATGGCTGATTTCAGTTAGGAGAGGATGTTGATGCCGCTCGTTGATTTATGATGTTGACGAAGGATGGAGCTTATTGTCAATGAAGGAGGAGATCGAGTTGTCTTTGTGATGAATTCCTCCAAATGGCCGATGGAGATTCGAGCAAGGTAACTGTCGAGCATGAATAAGAACAGTGTGATGATGGTACTCGATAATGGTGGGTTTTTTTTTGTCGAGCAGGAAGTCGAGTATGAGAAGAACTTTTTGCACGTGCAGTGCACATGTTGACACTTAACTAACACCGTTAGCAGGATACAAATTAGTTTAAAATAAAATTATTTATGTAACGGTCAAGATGGTCAACCATGGTCTCATGACCCAAACTCTAATTAAAATTTTGGGGTGACCCAAATGCAACTCTGGTCACAAAGTTGTGACCCAAAGTCAAAATATCCCAAAACAAAACACTAACAAAAAAACTGCAGTTCTTCAATTACTAAGATGCTTTCTGTTTTTATTTTCTTCAAATCAGACAACCAAGGTTAAGGGGACCCCACCCCAAGAAGAGAGACAATTCAAAAAAAAAAAAAAAATGATAAACACAAAACCAACCACGGGAGTACAATTTTCAACGCTTTGGGAAAGAAAATTGGGTCAATTGTCCAAATATTTTTAAAACATGGTTCTAATGGACGAGTAAAAATTAAAATGGGTGAAATGGAAACAAAAAAATAGCAAGAATGAATTTGAATTCATCCAGGCTTAAACTTAAAAAAATAGCGAGGGTGAAACTGGATGCATCCTGATGTAAATGAAAAATAAGAAAAAATATTTGAAAATGGGTAGGATGAAATTGTTTACATCCTGGTTATTTTTATATTGTCGTCCATTTAAACAGTATCAAATTTTACATGTCTTTTTCATCTAGGAATTATCGTTATTAGGTTAATTGACCAATTTTGTGTAGGGGAAAAGTCTTCTATACTCACATCCATCCATTTAATAAGAGGATGGTAACTCACAAAAAGATCAACGGCTCTATTGATTTCCCTATAAACGTGGTGAATAAGATGCTCTCTAGTTTTAGTTACCACTCTAGAGTCTATTCTTATTGCACCGATTCTAGTAATTTGGTTTCCCTATGAATTAGATTGTATGGACTATTTACTATTGTTTTACATATTTGTACCCATCATGACAAACATACAAACATGCATAGAACCTTTCTTCTTCTATAAGAGAAGGAAGAACAGGCAAGAAACAAAATAGCTTTTGATCTCCAATCGACAGTAAAATTGTTCTTCTTCTTCGTACTGTTTCTAACATTTTTGTTATCTTACTATTATAAAGAAAAGAGGTATTTTTGGTGAAGCTTTTTCACATGACAATAATACCCCCATTAACTAAGTTAATATTTGTATATTTACAGGAATGCCATTGTTTTAAAAATAGATCAAAAAAAATAAAACTTAAATATCTTTAAAAATACACATCGGATTTTTGCAAAATTGATATATTTGGAAAGCTCTTTAAATTATCTATGTAATGGGTACAAACAGGGATATTAAATTTTTATTTTAAAATTTTTTTTCTCCATTATTATCAAATTTGGTGTTGTTAAAATAATCCAATTCAAGCATGTGCATCGCACATGTGGCCTTACTAGTCATTAAGAAAGATTATTCTTTTATAATGCATATAGAACATTATCAGCCGATTAAATTGTTATCATTAAGAAAGACTATTCTTTTATAATGCATATAGAACATTATCAGCCGATTAAATCACCCCCATACTCCCATAGGGCCATAGGCCATAGGCCCATAACTCACTTTCAAATGATTTTACACTTCATTGACGCGGGAATTTGAAACAATCAGCTGTTAAGTGTGCAACGTATATCACGAGTCATGATTTTTTTTTTTTTTTTTTTGTTAACTTTAAGTTATTAGTTAACTTCTACCTTGACCAAAACATGCGTATGTTATGTTAAGCAAGAATATAAAAAACTAGACCCATTTTGTACGTCAAAAATATCTTGTGGTCGAGTCTTTATGGGGTCTTGACATTATTTATTCATTGTACATGATTTTCCAAGTAACCATTTTAACGGTTTCAAAATGTCTGAACCAAACTGTACGCATACAATACCTGACCTGTTACTATTATCATCGATTGACTGCATCCATATATATGTCCACGGGAAATCTCGAATCTAATCTAGCCAAGATACTCATCGAACATGCATGTTAATCTGAAGTCCAGGATACTTCTGTAAATGGGCGCTATTGTTTCAGTAAAGTCACAAATTATTGTTGTGAGCAACCATGGCAACCTCAACCCATTTCTCTTTTCTCTTTGTTCTTTTCCTTTCTGTTTCAATTTCTGTTCGGGGTAGTAGTTTTAGTGTTAATCTAATACATCGTGATTCTCCAAAATCCCCATTCTACAATCCATTAGACACCTTATCTGATCGAATACAAAAAGCTGTTCATCGTTCAATCAATCGTGCACACCACTTAAAAAAAATATCATCAGCAACCTATTCTTCTAACCACAATGATGATAAAATAAGTACAAGTTTGAGTGTAATTGGTATTGAATTCGTAATGAATATTTCTCTAGGAACTCCTCCTCTTAATGTGTTTGCCATTGCCGATACCGGTAGTGATCTTACATGGGTTCAATGTAAACCATGTGAAAATTGTTATAAACAAGATTCTCCACTCTTTGATTCCAAAATATCTTCGACTTACAAAGATGTTCCTTGTGCTTCACGAACTTGTAAAAGATTCATCGAGGGCCGTAAGGACACTTGTGAAAATAAACTTTGTCAGTATGTTGTCCAGTATGGAGATGGTTCTAATAACAGTACTGGAAACTTGGCATTTGAAACTCTAACACTTGCTTCAACAAGTGGTCGATCCATTCAACTTCCGAATATTGCTTTTGGTTGTGGTCGTAACAATGTGGGAGAATCCTTTGACGAAAAAGGATCTGGTTTAGTTGGTCTTGGTGCCGGTAAACTTTCATTGATTTCGCAATTGGGTTCAAAAATTGACTCAAAATTCTCTTACTGTTTAGTTCCTTCTCATAATGTTTCAAGTAAATTCACTTTTGGTAGTAATGCTGAAATGATAGGAAAAGATGTTCTTTACACTCAACTAATATCAAATCCGCTTCAAAAAACCTACTATTATCTGACACTTGAAGGTATTAGTGTTAATGAAAACAGGATACCGTTCAGAAGTAACTCATCCTCAACTAAGGACATGACCGAAGGCTTCCAAGAAGACGATTACATTTTAATTGATTCCGGAACGACTTACACATTTCTTCCAGAACAAATGTATTCAGAAATTGAATCAGAAGTTAAGAAAGCGATTAACGTTGAACCCATCATTGGTCCTAAAGATTTCTATTTGTGTTACCCATTCGATAAATTTATGAAATTTCCGGAAGTCATTGTTCATTTTACAGATGCGGATATTAAACTTGAGATGAGGAATCATTTTGTTCATGGTGCCCCTGGCATTGTTTGTTTATCTTTCTTTCCTTCCGAGAGTTCCTACATTTATGGGAATGTAGCTCAGATCAATTTCCTTATTGAATATGCTTTGGAAGAGAAGAAGGTTTTCTTCAAGCCAACTGATTGCACCAAGCAGGGCTAGTTAAAATATTTCATTATGACTAAGTTAATTTAATTACCTAGATATACCTTGTTATTTTGTTGCGGAAATAAAAATCTCCTTAAGAAAAAATGCTCTTTTGTAACCAGCTGAGGTAAGTCCGGCTGGAGCAGGTTTTCATGCATGTTTAATTAAGGTCAGGAGTTGGAGCTTCTGTCGTTCCAATAATTTCGACTCTCCATGAGTGCTTTTAAGTATTGTTGTATAGATGTCACTGCCGAGTATTATTTATTGCTCTTTGCCTAATACTCCGATGGCACAATCACCTCCAAGAGTCCAAAATCGACATATCTCCCCCCTTTAATGAGAGCAAGACTAATCAAAAGTCAACAACTTAACTAAGATCAGCCGTTGGATTTCCCCACTTTAAAGATAGACCGTTGGATTACAGGAATATTCCTCAAAAGATTCCCGTCACAGTTTCAAATTCCTTGTGATATTTTTCGTTACTCGACCAAAATGCCCTTCCATCTTTTCACAGTTTCTTCTTTTATCCGATCAAACCCAATAACTTGCGTCCGCCATTAACCAAATTATTGAGGTTCGGGTTCACCATTAACCAAATCATTTTCTGTAATTTCTTCACCACCACCACGGCACCACCTCCGTCGTTACTAGAACCACCTCCGTCGTACCATTTTATCACTTAACAAATTCAATTTTGCATCTGGCATCTTTGAATGAAACATTAATCACAATCGTCTCTTCCTTGGACAACATTTTGTAATAACTATTCCATCACCATCATGGCATCATCACTGTAACTTATTACCACATCATAATCGATAGGTCGTTCACCACCACCCTCCTACCCCTCTCCACCATCACTGCCGCCGTACCAGTACCACCGTCTAAATCGTCTGCCCACATTAATAACAATTTAAAAACTGAAAAACCACTTTTAAAATAGATAAAAACACCAGATTGAACATATTGGTTGACCATCTATATATATCTCTGTACTCTCAACCAACAAATTGAATCTGTTCTTCTTCCCTTCTTTCTCCACCAGTACCTAATAAAACAAGATCTCTAATCTCTTAATTATAATGTCCGTCAAATACTCTATTCTCGAACTGAATATACATGGCTGCGTTTGCGAGAGAGATTTGATGAGAAGAGAATTTGTTGACTGACTGATGGTAAACAACCAAACCTTAAGAAAAAGAATGGATAATTTGAGCGAAATAAACAAGGGCCATAGACGTGGGCTTATTCCAAGTGTCCAATTGAGTTACACGTGGATAGCTTCAGGTTTTACATTTGTTGGCTTTACTTTTTACTATTCCCACCATACCTATATTTTATTAGCGGAATATTGATTTTTCTTTGTACCATTACATAGGCGTAATTACAATTTCAAAATGGCTTTTAACTATTTTACCTTTATTTAGGTTGCTTGGTTATCATCACAATTGGATTTATGTCTCTAACATAGAAAATATAATAAAGGGCAAAACAGGAAAAAATATGGATATTTGTGAAATCAAAAAAGGTTTCTTAATCTAAGAGAATTGGTCCCTCCGCCTATATATGTGGTACGGATGGAGTATTTTGTATCTCGAGAAATCCTATCAACCGTCATTTACGAATTATGCGCATACATATAAGCATTTTGGCTCCAGTAGACGCGAATTCCATTGGACAATGCCGCGCCATTATGAAAATTGCAGAAGCTGTTTTATAGTCTCCTTTTTTATAATAAAAGCAGATTGAAAATTGCCGAAGCTCTTATTATATGTCTTATATTATAAGTGTGTATACTGACACATACACACAAGGAGATGTTTGTTTGTTGTTGGTGATGGATTGCTTTATGACTTAGCAATTCGTGATTTTTTTTTATCAGACAGCTGCTGCAGCGGGAGTTAAATCTCTAACCTATAATTTGTGAGTTTATCCCCTAGCCAACTCGGCTAATTCCAGTTGTTCTACTCTAATTTGTTGCCTTGGACTATAACTGAAAAATTAAAACAACTTGGAAAACAAAGATTAATTCTTGATTAGAATTCTGCTAATGTAGCGTAAATTGTAAAATTCAATTTGCACTTGCCGTATTATGTATTGCTATTGTTGCAATTTTGATGTGCAACGCACGTGCACTCTACTTGTATATAGTAATAAGTGATCTTCTTCAAAATAGTAACTGGAACATCTTTTCTCCGAAATTCATTTGATATATAACTTGGAAGGAGAATAACTAGAACAAAGGAATAAAGATTTGGACTCAAATGTTATATGGGAGCTGGGTCTTTTATACCCAAATACAGAGAGACATCCTTGCATGTAAAGATTTTCTTCTGCATGTCCTTAGTTGTGGACCTCTAACTTTATCCTTGCAACAAATTTTTCTACATGTTTGTTTTGAAAAGAGAACAAGGTGAGGCTGCACCTTGTTTGTTTTTCGCCGACTTAAGATCTAAATCTGACTCGGTATCTGACTCGATCTGAGTCAGATTTTGAATCATTCTTTTCATGTTTGACTCGGGGTCAACATACGAGTGCCCAATGGTTGTTGACTGTCTGTCCAAAATCAATTATTATCACCTTACCTGTGTGTTCCATGTTCTCCTTCATTATTTTTTTTTTTGAAGCATTCTCCTTCATTAAATGGTGCGCACCCATTACTAAATGAGAATTTGAGGTGGAATTTGAAGGGTTTGTAATTGTAAGAACTGAAACAATTGTCTACGGAACAACATACTACCCATTTATATGAGACTAAACTACCATGAAGTGCCCATCATCTACTTTTATCTAAATCACCATATATGGACACTGTGCTACTCCTTCAAGAGCTTTTCTGCGAAGAATATTACAGTGTTGAGATTATTAATCTCACATTGTCTGGGCAATCTAAGATCCTGCGGTTTATAATCCTTATGGCCACTTCACTCATTGCCAATTGGTTTTGAGTTAGATACCCATATTCTAACATGGTATCAGAGCAGGGTATTTGCGACTAGTCATTTGACCGCGCCTTTACTCCGCGTCACCCGATTAAATTGTTGTCCACGTGTTAGACTCCGATTTAATTGTTGTCCACGTGTTAGACCGAACGAGGCTACGTATGGGGGGGGGCGTGTTGAGATTATTAGTCCCACATTATCTGGGCAATCTAAGATCCCGCAGTTTATAATCCTTAGGGACACTCCACTCATTGCCAACTGGTTTTGAGTTAAATGCCTATATTCTAACATACAGAACCACGATATTCTTCTTCAATAATTATATAAGGCAACAAAACTAGATTCAATATTATATAAGGCAACAAAACAAGATCAACATATCGAAGCCAAGCAACAAGTGAATTTTTCTAGAGAGAAATAAAGAAGTTAATTATGAGAATTTAACAAAAATGGTTAGTCGGAAAAAAGTCACAAAATCGATGCCCTAGAGGCCTAGAATGATACAAATAACATTTATATTAAAATTTGTTCTGGATGCACACCGTCAATGGGAGGATTTCAATTGTCAAACCTATCTGGCTACGTACTCTAAAATTTGAAGTTTTAAGAAGCATACATTATTGACATGTTGTCAGACACCTGACGTGGTGTGTCAAGGCTTTCGTACCCAGTAGACAAATCCCAGCAAACCTTACGGATCTAAAACATTTAAACTCTGTTATCAAATAATAACGGATCACTAACTACCCATCAAGAACAATCCAAACAAATCAAAGAAGAGTTTAGATGATCTATCTTGAGGAATCAAAGTACGAGATGAAAAGAACTTTGTAATTTTTATCTATCTAGTTCCTGATCTAAAGTTCGTGAACTTCAATAACCAGTAGAACAAGATCCGAATACAAGAACTATCAGATTAAAAGATAATCTGACCGGGCTTCACGAATCCCTAAGTAAAGTCTTCAAAGTTGTAACCTAATTTGCTTCGTGGAGAACCTTATGTTGTAGACGACTACTCTATCTTTGTAACTACAACACAAGAGTACAAGGGATTAAGAATTCCTATTGCAAGAGTCTCTCTATTTGTAGGTTTTCTACGCTCCAGATAACTTTGAATTCAGGTTAGGGTTGCTTGAGATTCAAGAAAACACTTTCTCAGTTTAAATGGAATTTATTAGGAATTCATATAAGCATGTGAGATGTTTGCCTTGAAATTATAAACAAGAATATGCACTATGATACAGTTCTGGAGTCATGCACAATGATAATCCATAGTTGCTAAGTCAGTCTTTGAACTTACAAGAACTAGCGGTGTTCAATAACGCTTAACACTAAACTATAATCCATAAGTCCCAAGTTATTTATGAATAAAGTTGTCTTAGAAGTGTCTATGAGAGTTTGCAAACCACTAGCAGTTCGCGATGTCAGGTCGTAGGGGCATGCAAATCGGGTTTGCAAAGGTTCTCTCATTCCCGAACTCAGATGTATAAAGGTTATGCAAACCGGACGGTTGGCAAACGTCTACAGTTCGCAGAATCCAGATCGACTACTTTGCACTAAGCGGTTCAATTATCTCATTTTTAAATTTGAAACATTCTCAATATTCATAGACAGTATGCGTTGTTGCTTAGGAAATTCCCAAATGATCAACTTGAAACACAAATACTTTGTGAACAATAAATTGTTTTAACAAAGATTGCTATACGAACATATATATTTTGAATCATATTTCGAGAGCTTAACCAAGACAAGCTTGAACTCGATATTTCTTCTTTGAAATATTAAATCTACTAAAATCATACGATATACTCTCATCAGATAAAATGTATTGATTAAATAGGACATGTCAGTCTTTACATACCACTTTGCTAATGAAGTTCTCGCAAATGTCTTCATTTGTTATTCAGTATTCAATCTTCGTGGGTTATTCAATGATGTTTGATACTGAACTGCCATACTATAATCGTGGTCCGAGACTTAACTTTAGTAGACTAGAAATCAAGATGTAGTTTTGTACATCTAAAACTGACAACAAGCTTGAGATAGAAAAACTTGTGACTTCGACCAAGCAATGCTCTAACATATATGTCTACATTTTTGTATTAGTTCATCTTTTTACAATTATGAAAAATTGAATTGTTATACCCATCAGTTTTTTTTTTTATAAAACTGCTGGATCTGACTTGAATTCAAATCAGTTAGAATTAAAACATAACTGTTCTGTTCTTTCCCAAAAGCCACCATAATACTGATTGGAGATGAACATGCATCTTGAATAGATGCAAATACCCTATAAATAATGGTGATTGTTTTCTTTGAAATAATTTGAATAAGAATCACATCAAAAATATCTGATTTTTTTTCTCCATAAGCATCATCAGAATCCAATAACTGTGTGTTCTTGGTTGAGGAGTACAACCCATGAAAAGAATAACGTTGTTAGGGATTCATTTTATCCTGAAAGAATTATTTAGTTGACCGATTTTACTGTCCAATTATTCAGTAAGGGTCGAAGTATTATTGACTGATTGTACTCGCCAATTATTTTGAAATGGTCGAAATATTTACAAAAAAGAATCGCAAGCCCTTGAAGTCAGTGTTATAACATTCTTTTGCGTTCTATGATTTTTCATCCTCTGGGTGTCTAGTTTCCAACACAGTTCATTATCTCGTCTCGTGTACAATCTCCATCAAGTAATTTTAACTCTCATCAGTTGACGTATAAAGATTATTGATCAAACACTAGAAGGGAAGTTGAGGGGTATTATAATGTTCCCTTCGGTTTTTACTTTAGGTTTAAGCAATCCATTAGATGGCTAGTTAATTAATTGACAAATAGAATTGAGTAGGTTGGTATATCTCAACATACGTAAAAACACTTTAGGTGTAATGCCGAGATGTTCGACACTGTTACACGGATAAATACTAATTAAGATCTTTATAGTTTGAATGAAAATTGCGTAATAATTGAAACAGGAAGAGGAGAAGATGAAGTTAGCTGATTTGACTGGAGTCCATAGTGGTTGCTCTCAGTAAAACCTGTTAAGGAAACACAAGTTACGTGATTTCCAATCATCTGTTTCCTTGGATACCAAGTATTTTCTGATAATGGTATTCTCTGTATTAGGAAATCTAGATTAAATATGGTTAGTTACATTCTTGTTTATTAAGAAAAGAATGTTCTAGTAGTTTTATATTCATGTATATAAATACTTGTGAAATCACACGTCCTGTTTGGTCATATAAATGTATGGTTTATTGATTGAATAAATAATATGAAAACCACACACAGGTATCATCGATTATTGTATGGTTTAAAAGCATGACTTGAGATAAGGGATTTTTGAAATTACTGAATGTCCGATTTACCGTCCTGCTTGTGCGATTTTTGAAATCAATATCCACACACGTGCATTCAATATATTGAATCAATTACGGTCAAATGTATGGTATATTCAAGTAGAATGCACGTGCGTTGCACGTCGGCAAATAACATCAATCGATGATTCAGTTGAAGCATTGTCGCACAAACATGTCCACACCCCAAATTACCAAATTCAACAGGAGTAGTTTTCACCCATAAACAATTGGAGACCACAGTGGGAGGTTGATCTCTCGGTTGCAAAAAATTGAATTCTCAATTTTTCGATTTTCATCTCACGATGTATCCTCACTCGGAGACCACAGGTAGTTCAGATATCATGGGAATTGTAGCTAGAATGCTGGAGGATGTCTTGGCAAATCAAGCCGGTATCGCTAGAAGACAGAGCGAGACATTCCGCCTTTTGAATGATATAACAACGCAATTACAAGAAGGGTCGGCAGGCATCTACTCAAACAGTGAAAGAAACGCTGGATCCTTAGTCAGGAGTCATACCTTTACCAGTGGAGATGCAGAAAAAGCGCGTAATCACAGGGAATCAGGAGAGACGAACAACATGGTCCAGCCGACAACGAAGACTCGAGGCAACTCCACAGAGGAAAAGACTTGTCCGGGTACCACAACGTCTACTCTAGGATAAAGAAATGGAGCCCGCAGCTTACGGATCCTCTTTGGAAGATTTATATCTCAAGACCCTTGTCGAAGCCGTGAAGAAATGCTTGAGGAAGGAGAGATCAATCAAGGAACACGTGAGTACAGAGGATGGGAATGTTCAATTCGATCACTCAGCAGTGATATTACAACACCTCCCATCACTGAGCCGAGCAGCCGCAAATCCCGGCATCTCATCAAGTGTAACACCTCCGGTAGTCACCGAGCAACAACTTCCACTCCTTCATGGACGAGGAGCCGGAGAGGGACGAGAGGAGGACCATCCCCATTAACATTGGACTTGATGGAGAAGCGTGAAGTTCTTGCTAAGACTCAAACGGATACGGCCGCAACTCAGAAAGAGGTACTCACTTTTCTTAAGACATTAACTGATCGATTTCCACAAGAGCCGTGACAGCCCCTGGAGCAAAAAATGAACGCATTCAACGCACCGGAGAAGGTACTTCAGCGGCGCGGACCTCCATGGACCTGATCAAACAAGCGACATCAGATATGAGTGGTCCCGTCATGGAGACTCCTACACTGGGGACTGATCGATCCTCACAACGATCCTCCTCAAGTCAATATTTTCACTATGAACCAGAGGCCGGTGGATCGGGAAGCGTTTTCTCTAGTGGAAAGTTTATGCAAACTTTCACACCTCTCGAAGAATCAGCGGGCGGAGACGTTTTGTTGCAATCAACCAGAGGAAGGTCACGACCGTGACCCACATGTCACCGCACGCATTAAGGATTCAGAGTTCAAGACGGCCCTTATCTACACAGGAGCATCTTCGAATGTGATTACTCTCAAGACTCTCAGGACATCCAAGGTTCTCCCAGGCAAGGTCGTACGGAATCCTACCACAATGACGGACTTCAAGGGAAACCAAACCAGCACATACGGGAGAAGCTCCATGGAAATAATCATACAAGTTCGTTGCGTCCCACTCCCCATGTGGGCATCAATTCAGGAAGAAGACCGGCTTGCATCATTGAGGGCTAAAACCCACGATGCATCTTTGCTGACGAAGCATTCTTCTCCATCCTGTGAAGCCACGACCCACGTTCACACGAAGAGGGAACGAACTTTTGTGGCGATTCGTGACCAGAAAGGGAACACGGTATACCGACATCGCCATTATCAATTAGCAGGGAGACTGTTACCCGATCTCTCCACCCAATGGAATGCTACAACAAAGAACGAACCACAAGAACAAGTGATAGATGCTCCACAACACTGCAAGATGGCACCAACTCCACAACCGATGAGATTGAAACCGTTGAGGAATCTCCTAGGCCTATATCCATCAGCTCAACCTTGTGTACGGATAAACGCACGAAGCTCGTGGAACTTCTCAAAGAGTACCAGGACATATTCGCTTGGAGATATGAAGAAATGCCGGATTTAGATAAAAATTGGTCACCCATCATCTACATGTCATACGGGATCCAAGTCGGTTAAACAGATTTAGATTAGGAAAATGGATAGATCAGGTGCTGCATAGACTTTAGAGACTTGAACAGGTGCTGCTCCAAAAATGATCCTCCTCCACCTAACATCGACATGTTAGTATATGCAACCAGCGGACACGGCATGTTCTCCTCCATGGATGAATGTAGCGGCTACAACAAGATAAGGATGTACGAGCATGATACAAGTAAGATAGCTTTTCGAACCCCTCTCGGAAATTGTTATTATACCATACTGCCATTTTGTTTAAAGAATGCCGGTGCAACGTATCCACGCTCTATCACGGCAATCTTCCACTGGAGACGATACCTCAAGGGAGCAGCCTCAAGAAGATAACGATATCCACGCGTCATATCGAGCAAGATCCGGACGAGTCACTCTATTAGACAAATGGTCGAACAAGATCCGAGGCGAGTCACTTTATCGACAGGTGGTACATGTCTATCATGCTATGTTGGAGAATCGCGCTTTTGGTCATCCTATGGAGCTGTTGAACGCTCATCTACAACAACATATGCCATGATAGAAAGAACCAGCCTCGCCGGTAATGAAGAGCCTCATAATGTTTGTAGGGGCATATATCTCACCAACAGCGATACAACCTTCATCCTTCGTAAGCGGTTCCTCAAGAAGAAGAGGAAAACCACCGAGATACAACATCCTGCGCGTCCGTAAACTCCAACTCCAGTACCACATGCACGACTCCCACAATGATGAAACAACGTCCAAGATATTCCATACCTGACTCGACAACAACCACTACGAACAAATCATGTAAACCACGCTTGGGGACTGAGGCTCGGCATGAAGTACCTTCACCGTCAGTCAAGGACTTCTTCAACACGAGAAAGATGGTCAGTCAAGAATCATGGAATTCGCAAGGGTAAATCGAACTAAAGAGGAAGCCACTCCAACGCTCCCTCCAGAGAAGGTCGCTTCAATGGTCTATTCAAGAGCCACCTCAATGCTCTCTCCGGACCCTCTGTTCGCTTCGTAATCTCGCTTCAACACTCTCTCCGGATCCACCTCAACGTCCGCACTGAAACCACTTTAACATCCTCCCGAGCCGTTTCAACACTCAAGTTGCATCAATAATCTGCGCTCTGGTCAAGTTATCTTTGATGTACTCATTTGCTCAACATACGTCTCATCCATCCTTCATGAGGGCCAGACGGAGCATGAAAACCTTGAAGTCGATAGGAGAAGGGTTATCTTGTGGAACGGATATTTTCATATAGTTGAAAGGGCGCGGTGAATAACTCATCATCAATGTATCTTTGAAGCCGTCAACACCTCCCGACTTGGCACCAAAGATTATCCCTAAGACATCTCAACAGGAGTTCTTTTCTTCATTCTACAATAAAATACATGAGTCGTACTTGTATAAAAACGCGTGAGATGTGTAGTCACACACGACGTAACACACATTCACTTTGGAGTACACAAGGCTGGTATTGGGTCCAAACACCGGTGTTGATCAAGTCACAAGTCCAGTGTTGATCAAGTCTCAAGACCGGTATTGATCAAGTCACAGGTATCACTCAAGTTTCAAGTCCGGTGTTGATCGAGTCACAAGTCCGGTATTTCTCAAGCTTCAAGTCCGGTATTGATCAAGTGACGAGTCCGTATCACTCAAGTTTCAAGTCTGGTATTGGTCAAGCTTCAAGTCCGGTATTGATCAAGTGACGAGTCCGTATCACTAAAGTTTCAAGTCTGGTATTGGTTAAGCTTCAAGTCTAGTATTGATCAAGTCACAAGTCCGGTATTGCTCAAGCTTCAAGTCCGGTATTTCTCAAGTTTCAAGACCGGTGTTGGTCAAGGGCACGAGGCTGGTATAAAGGTGACATTCAGTCAGGCATACACGATATGGGACCCACGTTCAATCAAGCATATATGGCGGGACCATATTTATTTGCACAACACGGTTCTCTTATGTCATGGGAATCTTGTTCACGAAATTCAAGCCCACGTTCGATCAAGCAGCGCAGTAGCCCCCGAACGAACGAAGCAGCGCAGCAGATCCGTCGATTAGGCACAACCCCACGATCGAGCGAAGCGGCGCAATAGCCCTTGATCTAATCGGGCATAACAAGGTCGATCCGGCAAGACCGATATTCAAACGGAGAAAGCATGGAGTGGGCCCTCGACCAAGCGGACATAACAAGGTCGATCGAAGCGAGTGCAAGACCGACATCATACTAGGGGAATGCTCTCCTAGATGCCTTTTGAACGTGACATACTCCAAGGACAGGGATGACCCGTCTTTCCCGGTAACATCTAACTTTGTCTCATAAGTTTTATCTTTAATCAATCACCATCTTATGCCTACCCCACAATAGTGTAACCATTGTGTGTTAGGCAGGGACTTAATGTTGATGGTGGATTTTCATTTAAGGTTAAAGTTATAAAAACCGAGTAAAATTATGCGCCGACATCTTGTAAAAGATAAAGCCATTAATAAGTGTTGGATACTCCTCACTTAATTCACCTAGAATGGAGCATGTGGCAACAATCCCATTCCGTGAATATATGAAATTCATCCGAGGTTGGAGCATGTAGCAACAATCCCATATACCCCCGTGAATTTCTAGCATTATTAATTAATGCGCAATCGCCTTGTATTTCCTGTACTCACTATCGGTGCGGCATGACGACCGAGTGTTACTCTTACGCAGCAACACGAACCTCCAAGCATTATAATGAAACCATGTACGAAATACCCGTGCAGCCGACTCTCGGTATGTTATACTAGCCCGATTGAGCCCCTCTCGGTGTGTTATACTAGCCCGATTGAGCATCCAGACCGACCGTATCGGTCCGGATATGATCGTGATCATCCAACTCCACAAGCATGATTGGATGACCCGCATCAATTCCATCACCCCCAAGCAGGTATGGAATACCCACTGCCGACCCCGCATGGTCGGCCATTGGCCTAACTTGCCAAAAAACGTTCATACCAAGCAGTATGGACGGAAAACCCTAAATTAAGGTTTGCGGCATATTACATGTGTCGCAAAACAGTCTCAACCATCCATCTTCGCAGGTATAGATGGAGGGTGTAGATGTAAACTCAAAGGGCCCAGAGCATGTCAACATAATCACCGAGGGCCCGCCTACACACTTGACCAACCGGTCAAGACCAACCATGCTTGGTCGTAACAAATTCGTGCGCCCAAACAAGGGGTGACGCACGGCTTTGAAATCCAGAATTAGGGTTTTGAGCATCACGAGCGTCCATCTTCTCCGGCACGAATGGAGGGTCCAAGATTAGATTAAGCAGGTCCGGTCATACCAGCATGACCACCGTGGACCCATCTATTCCCTCACCCGATCGGCCAAGGCATATCATGCCTGGTTAATCCAAAACGCACGCCCAAACTAGCGTGGTCACACCTCCCAAACCACAACCGATCTCAACCGCTCAACTTCGCGGACGATTTGGATGGATCGATCACGTTTTTATGGGACATTCGGGTATAGGCGTGAACACCAGCCTACCACCTTCACACCAGGCCAATCGTCCAAGACCGACCAAGATTGGTCGTCTTGGAACATGTGCCCGAAGTGGGCGTGACGTGCGGCTCTTGCAGACCTTGGTTTTCTGTCACAAATCGATCTCGACCACTCAACTTCACCGGATGAATTGAGTGACCCGAGATCATACTTTCGTGAGGTAATGGGGTATAGGCGCCTACACCATCATGCCATCTACACGCATGTATGGTCGTCCCGGCCAAAGTTGTATCCCATGCTTGGTTTCGACCAAGTCAAGAGTGATGCCTCGCGCACCTCTTCAAAACCCTAATTTCATTAACGGTCGCAGATGAGTGTCTCAAAGATCATCTCATCCGTCCAACTTCACCGACTTGGTTATACAACCCTGGTCGGGGAGTTAGTTGGTCGGTGAGGCGTCATTACCCATCACTTTACCACACCATGATGCGCACTGCATAAAATACACACGATACTTCACAAGTATCAACTTTCGAATAACGTGTTATTCAAATTAAGATTACATGCTACCTATCGTGGATCCACGATCCACACGTTCCAGACATCAATCATGTCACAAACCGGGGATACATACTTTGGGGTATTGGTGCGCGGTTTTACGGCGTGCGGCGTGCAACGCGCCATCACAAGAACGTGTTAGGAAGTCATGGACGGTAGAAGAGATAAACAGGAGAAGTGGGCAAGACTGGTCGTGTGGCACCGACGCACAACTCCACTACTCCATCACTCCACTTCCTCCACTTCCCACGAGAGACGTGAATAAGGCTCAATGACTTGTATAAATAGGTTCTCCGCCCTATTTCAAAAAACAAGGGAAAAACAACAAAGGCAAGTGTTAATACAAAACGTATTTCAACACCCAGAGCCTGCTTGCATCCATCGTAAGCCTCGCTCATCTTTCATTACAAGTCATTCATAGCCAACACCTTCACAATCTCAACACCTTCTTCGCTTCCCTCCCTAAGATCAACCCCATCTCCTTCACTTTGTGACCGAAACAAGTCCGGGAACGCCATTTCTTGGTTTAGGCCGGACTTGCACATGATTGACTTTCGAATCTACAAGCACTTACCGCGGGCAAAGTGCATTTGTTTAGGGTTTAGATTCATTCCTCATCCACACACCCCAAATTACCAAATTCAACAGGAGTAGTTTTCACCCATAAACAACTGCCATGCGTGATACACTTCTTGAAGCAACACAAGTGCAGATGCCTTCGTCTTTAAGAAGGCTTTTCTGCACGATGTTAGCCTTATGGAACCCAAATGGAGTTCGCGAATTATGGGATGAATATCTTCCACACCTGATTGAAGATCACCTCCGCTCTAACACAGAACAAGGTGCTATTAATCTTTTGTTGCGGGAACTTAGTTCTACTCTTGGTCCAGATTTGATGAAGAAGTATCAATTCCCAACCATCACTGAAGACGTAGGCACTTCAGGAACAAATGATTTGGTCATGGAATAAAAATCGATTCCTATTCCTCCAGAAGATTTGTCGGCTATCGGCCAGCTAAATAACGACCAGAGGCAAGCATTTGACAGGTAAGATTCCTTGAAAGATATACTCATATTTTAATCTCAATTTCGAATCGACTTATATTCGCCACGAGTCATTCATTTTGAGTTTGTAGCAATTAACGAAGTGGTGGTAGTGTGTTCGATTGTGAGATAACATAGAAAGCTTAGGTTAAACACTTATATTAGTATTTTGTTGTATATGGGTTGTTGTAATTGTATATCAACTCTTAAGGTGGTGGTGAACTCCGTTTCGCCCGAAGGTTCTATATTCTTTATTGATGGTCCGGGTGGTTTAGGGAAAACTTTTCTCGTATGGCGTTCATCGGACTATCTAAGAACTCAAGGACATATTGCAATTGCAACGGCGACATCGAATTGCTGCAACCATGATGCAAGGTGGATGGATTTGTTCATTCTAGGTTCAAGATACCGTACCACCCGACTCAACATCTACGTGCGATATACACTGGGTGGACGCTGATTTAGCAGATCTCATTCGGAAGGCCAGCTTGATTATTTGGGACGAAGCAACAATGGCAAACCGATATGCATTTGAAGCTTTAGATCGGACATTAAGAGATGTAACTAAGGTTGAGCTACCATTTGGAGGTAAGATTTTGGTTTTGGGTGATGATTTCCGTCAAGTATTGCCTGTAATTGAACGTGGCACACGAGCACTGGCGCGATAAGTGCATGCTTAACCAATGCAATATTCGGAAGCACGTCAAGGTAATTCACCTCAAAGAAAACATGCGTTCAAGGTTGGATCCCGCTTCTCGAGAATTCTTGCTTCGCATTGGAGATGGAGTTGAGCCTTATGTTATAGAAGAGATGGTGAAACTTCCAGATGATATTGTGTTGGAATGGGATGGAGAGCAGGCTGTTAAGAGATTGATTGACAAGGTTTTTCCAAGACTTGAAGAGAATGCATTTGACAAAGTTTATATGAGTCAGAGGGCTTTGATAACTCCAAAGAATGACGTTGTCGAAAAGCTCAATCAGAAAGTTATTCAAATCTTCCCTGAGCCGAGGTAGTGTATCACTCCTTTGACACTAATGAATGATGACCCCAAGAATTTGTGGACGTAAGATTTTCTCAACACTATTGCTCCAGGTGGAATACCTGGAGCAAGCTTATACTGAAGATAGGTGCCCCAATTATTCTCTTGAGAAACCTTGATCCAAAGTGTGGCCTTTGTAATGGCACAAGGTTATTGTGTCGAAGATTATTCACAAACTTCATCGATTTGTAAATTGTTACAGGTAGTTGCTCATGGATGAGAGTGTTGATTCCGAGGATACCCATGGAGCCTCCAAAAGAGTCGAAATTGCCTTTTAAGCTTATACGAAAGCAGTTTCCAGTTCGTGCAAGTTTTGCTCTAACCATAAACAAGTCTCAAGGGCAGACCATACCACATGTTGGTGTTTACCTTCAAGAACATGTGTTTAGTCATGGACAGTTGTATGTTGTTTTGTCCAGAAAAGTCTCAAGAACCACAACAAAAATATTAGTCAAGAATGGGGCTCTTCCAGATATTGCTGGAACGTGTACAAGAAATGTTGTTTTTCAAGAAGTCCTGAAATTATGTGATAGTGTTGGGTGATGTATTTCTGATTAATGTAGTTCTAAATGAAAAAAAAATACATTCACAGTTAGTATGTTGCTGAGAAACATTTTATTGCAGCGTCAGTTTTTTTTTGAACATAGAGTATGCGTATAAAAGAGTCTATTATCTGCCAACGTGCATCGCACGTGCACTCCACTTGTCTGCGATAATCAGGACAACCGGCCCAATCCACGTCACTAAAAGCATTTAAAGAAAAATGAAAATCAGCAAAGGCGCGTAATTGATTATTGGTATCAGAGCAGGATATTTGCGACGAGTCATTTGACCGCGCCTTTACTCCGCGTCACCCGATTTAATTGTTCACGTATTAGACCCAACGAGGCTAAACGTGATGGGGCGTGTTGAGATTATTAGTCCCACATCGTGTTGGATATTTTCAAGGTTTGCCGCTACGCAGAGTTTTCAGTGATTTTAGTGTTGACTCTGTTAATTTATGGCATGATAGATTAAGACATGTGAATTATGGTTCTCTTAGAAAGATGAAAAGATTAGGGTTGATCTCGATTGCAATTTTGATAATGTTTCTAAATATGAAATCTGTGTGCAAGCAAAAATACATAGAATATCTTTTAAATCTATAGTAAGAAATTCTTCCTTGCTTGAATTAGTACATAGTGATGTTGGTGATCTTAAGAATCATATGACTCGTGGTGGAAACAAATACTATGTCACTTTTATTGATGATTGTACTAGGTATGCTTATACATACTTGATGAAATCCAAGGATGATGTCTTTGACATGTTTAAAATATACAAAACAGAAGTAGAGACACAATTAGGACAGAAAATTAAGATTTTACGTTCTAATCGTGGTGGTGAGTATTTTCCTAATGAATTTAAATTCTTTTGTCAAGAGCATTGTTTAATTCATCAATTTCTGCACCTTATACACCTCAAAAAAATGGTATGGCTGAGAGGAAAAATAGAACTTTGGTTGAGATGGTTAATGTTATGCTTATTAGTTCTAATTTGCCTAATTCTTTGTGGGGTGAAGCTATGTTATCTGCATGCTATATTTTGAATAGAGTTCCTTTGAAAAAGAAGAATATTTCTCCTTATGAATTGTGGTTTAAACGAAAACCAAATTTGAAAAGACTTAAGGTTTGGGGTTGTTTAGCATATTTTAGGAATCCTGATCCTAAAAGACCTAAGTTAGGAAATAGGGCTTATAAATGTGCTTTTGTAGGTTATTCACTTAACAGTATTACTTACAGATTTTTAATCCTTGACACTTTTGAGATTATAGAATCTGTAGATGTGGAATTTTTTGAGAACTTGAATAGGAATAGTTCCCAACTCCAACCCATAGAAAACCCATTGTTACCTAGTCTAGAATCTGTAAAGACTAATAACAAAGATTAACATTCTGATCCTACTCGAGACATAGAAGATACTTCTGAAATTGTAGAAGATATCGAACCTAGAAGAAGTAAGAGAGCAAGAAAAGCGACAAGCTTTGGTCCAGAATGGGTACAATATCTTGTAGAAGGTAGTAAGAATGAAATTCTTAGTATGACTAGATATGTAATGCATGTTGATGATGACCTTATGTTGAGGCAATGAGTTCCAGAGATGCTAATTTCTGGAAAGAGTCTATCAATGATGAAAAACATTCACTTTTGTCTAATGGTACTTGGATATATTGTGATTTACCTCCTGGCGTCAAGCCCATAGGATGTAAATGGGTATTCAAGAGAAAAATGAATGCAGCCGGTTCCATTGATAAGTTCAAAGCCAGACTAGTTTCTAAGGGTTATAAACAACGACATGGAATTGACTATTTTGATACATATGCTCCTGTTGCTCGCATCTCATCTATTCGTTGTTTAATTGCACTTGCTTCTACACACAAGTTAATTATACATCAAATGGATGTCAAAACCGCCTTTCTAAATGGTGATTTAGAAGAAGAGATATATATGGAACAACCCGAAGGTTTCATATTGCCAGGCCAAGAAAAGAAGGTTTGCAAGTTGGTAAAATCTTTTTATGGCTTGAAGCAAGCTCCCATGCAATGGCATGAAAAGTTTGACAAAGTAGCTTTACCACATGGTTTTGTTCTGAATGATGCTGATAAATGTATCTATAGTAAGCATGATAGTTCTGGATGTGTGATTCTCTGTTTGTATGATGATGATATGCTTATTTTTGGATCTGACATATCTCGTGTGAAAGAAACAAAAAGTTTCTTAACTCTAACTTTGATATGAAGGACTTAGGGGAGGCTGATGTGATCTTGGGAATCAAAATCCTAAGAAAGGGAGATGAGTTGGTTTTAACCCAATCTCATTACATTGAGAAATTTCTCAAGAAGTATGATCATTTTGATGACAAACCAGTCCCTACTCCTTTAGAACCTACTATAAAGTTAATGAAGAATACTGGGCGTACTCATGCACCACTTGAGTATTCTAGTATTATTGGGAGTCTTATGTATACTATGCATTGCACAAGACCGGACATAGCTCATGCCGTGGGATTGCTATGTCGTTTCTCAAGTAACCTAGGAGATGAACACCGGAAAGCAATTTCAAGAGTGTTGGCTTACTTGAAAGGAACCATTGATTATGGTTTGTATTATCAAGGCTATCCCGCTGTATTAGAAGGGTACAATGATGCTCCCTGGAACAATATAGAATCCAATTCCAAGTCGACTAGTGGATGGATATGTACAGTAGGAGGTGTTGCTGTGTCTTGGAGTTCCAAGAAGCAGACTTGTATTTCTGACTCAACGATGTTTTCATAATTGATAGCGTTAACTGATGCATGTAAGGAGGCGGAATGGCTTAGGAACTTACTTGTTGAAATCCCATTTTGGAAGAAGCCATCTCTAGTAGTCTTGATTAATTATGATAATCAATCTACTATCTATAATGTCTCTAACAAGACTTATAATGGAAAGTCTAGACATGCAAGTCTTAGACATCAAATAGTAAGACAATTACTCAAGAGAGGAGTAGTTTCTGTGAACTATATTGAAATAAGTAAGAACTTGGCAGACCCATTTAAGAAAAGAATTCCAAAGGCAGTGGTTTCAATAAAGTGTAAGGAAATGGGACTAAGGTCTGTGAATGAAGTTTGATCACCTATAGAAGAAACCCAACCTATGTTTTGGAAAGGATAAACAAGGTTCAATGTGGTACCAACAAGTTATGGAAGTGATTATGGTGCACTAAAATTAAAACTTCCCATTTTCTTATTAGTGCAGGTTTCTGCAAGAAAACATGATGGATGAAAATCCTTAATAAGTCTAACTTTTATCACAAGGTGTCTCGCAGAAACACCTTCGAGACTTACCTATATGAGTATGGAAATCAGGCCGTTTCCTAAGAGAAGAAGACCGTTCTCTAAATAAGACTCATGAATTCAGGATTAATCACATGGACATTAACGTGCTAGCTACAGAACACACTATCTTCTGAAATCAATATGTGTGGAGATTCCGTATTTATCACTAGGGGCACTTGGTTCAAGACTAGTTTCACCACTGAACCTCGATAAGGCTTTGAATTTCTTACACTAAGTGAAGGTTCAAATCCAAAAGATACCTATCACTTATGTATTGGTTTCAACAATGATGCTTATTCTCAACTGAGCGTGAACTACGTTGGCTTGAACCCTCAGGTACGTAGGCAGTCACTTTGTGATGCAGCCACTTTGATTTAAAAATTTTTAACTTTGTTTTTGTGTTTTTTCATTTTTTGAAAATAGGGGGAGAATGTTGGATATCTTCAAGGTTTTCCGCTACGCAGAGTTTTGGATATTTTGGAAAACCTAGAAGTTTCCATTCAAATTTGAACAGATGCGTCTCTTCCCATAAGGCACCATTAATGGCTTTTGGAAGCGTCTGTTGGTGATAAAACGACATTACCAACAGACATGAATATCAAGTAGCGAAGATATTCTCCCATTCCAACACATCAAAAGCAATCTGTTTTCTTTTTCTCTAATAGCATCATCAGAACCTTATACAGTGTGATTCTTGGTCGGGTCAAGGAAGTACAATCCTTGAATTCGATTACAGTGTTAGGGCTTCATTGAATCCTAAAGGCATAATTCGAGAAACCTGTTGTACTCGCCAAGTTAATTGGGAAAGGTCGAATTATTTTCTAAAAGAATCGAAAGAGCCTTGAAGTCAGGGGTACACCATTGTTTTGTTTCTATTTTTCATCCTCTAGTTTTTTAACCCAATTTTCCAACACATTGTTGGGCAATCTAAGATCTTGCGGTTTATAATCCCTTAGGGCCTCTCCACTCATTGCCAATTGGTTTTGAGTTGGATGCCCGTATTCTAACAAAAACAAACATTCCTGTGAAAGATATATCAAATGTAATTTTATTGAATTAAAATGGAATTAACTTACACTTCACACCCTCATAACATCCAAAAAAAGGATTATTTATTGGAGTGAGCCTCTTTCAACCAAATTCGCACAAATCAATAACTCCATGAAATAGTACAGGTACTTATCCTTGCTTTTACGTGCAACAATCACCGAATTTATCACATCGTTCATCGGATGAAAAACAGCAAGAACCTCAAAACCTGGTAAATCACTAGGATCAACAATTGGGTATAGAAACCCACGAGCATCGTGAGCACTCCTCAATATTAATAAGGACCCTGGTGCTATGTACTTAGCTAGATGATCAATAACTTTGTGTTTATCTTCTTTGTTCAAACCAACTAAAGAAGCCAAGAAGACAACCTCGTAGTCGCTTAAACTAGTAATAACATCCATAATATCAGTATCATGAAATAACATTCGCTCGGACAAGTCAGGATCTGCAGCTACCAAGTTAGAAGCCAGAGCATAGGTTGATCTGTAAATATCATAATTGTGAAACGTAGTGGTTTTCAGGTGGTTTTAAGCCAATACGATCAATGTGAGAGGAAGGGGTCCGGATCCGATGAAAGCGATGTCACTTGGGTTGTAGTTGTGATATAATTGCTCATTATAGTATACTCAAGATAGCCAAGGTTGATATAACTGGTGTAGTACGGAAAGATGCTAATATGATCAAGTGGGATATCGTAAGAACCTAATAGGGCTGAGAAGTGAGACTCTAAGAGACCTTCGGCTTCTCCACAGAGACGGAAGAGTTTGGAACGGATTCCTTGGACTTTTCCAGATAACTTCATCACATTAATTTGAGATGGTGGCATACAAGTTAGCACAAGTCGAGTGAAAAGAGTGTCAACATCTTTTGAAGGTTTGAGGCTTTGTAAGGTTGATAGGTTGTCGTAGATCTCGCAAACATTTTAAACTAATTAACATATCTTCTTGATCACAAGAAACCAATGAACCCAATGAACCCATGCTGACAAACTGTGTTGTTTATGAATACTAAATAGATGAACAATTTTGACGTTGCTTCAGAGGAAGTGAAGTATGTATGAATCAAGCAATCACTACAAAGATATATTGATGCTGAAGACAATTTTTGTTTGGTTGTTTAGCCTCCAAGTGTGGTGGCTATATATGTACTAGCATTTGCAGTGAAAGTACTCGTTGGTTTTATAATCCAAAATTCCATATGGCATCAAATCTTATGGAACGACTATATATGTTTGACATATAACACACCAGATAAACAAAGCATAAAAACAATTAATAAATACTAGACGATGTTAAGAATTTGATAATGCGAGATGAAATAAACAAAAAATGGATGTTTGGTAGAGTAATATGTGTTATCGTAGAAAGCTAGAAACACATAAGCCAAAAAAATTAAAACCAATCAAATTCTCACTTCAATAAATAATCCTTTTGTAAAAATTAAAACCAATCCAAATTTTGATTACAAATGTCGTTGTCACTATGATCCCATCAGGTTTGGGTGACATTCAAAGATATCACTTGTGACAAGTAATAGTGAACATCTTATACATAGATTAGGTTCATGTGACATTCAAAGATCATTTGTGACTGCGATACCTAAATTTCAAGAGTCTACCAAAGACAAGTAATACCCATTAACAAAGAGTCTACCAAAGACAATGTTTTCAATAAAATATGGGGAAATGAGACTAAGATCTGTGACATAAAGTTGATCACCCATAGCAGAAACCTAATCTATATTTCGAAAAGGATAAACAAGGTTTAATTGAGGTAATAATGCACTAAATTAAAACTTCTCATTTCAAATTATTGTAGTGGTTTTGCAAGAAAAAGGATGGATGTAAATTCTTAATGAGTCTATAGCTACAGGTGTATCGCAGAATCACCTTAGAAGCATACTAGGCGAAAAAGACCATTTTTTAAAGAAGACTCATGAATCCAGAATAAGCACATAGCCATTAACATGTTGAGCTGCTGAACACATAATCTCTAAAATCAGTATGTGTGGAGATCCCGGTTTTCTCACATGGGGTACTTGGTTCAGGACTGGTTTCACGACTGAACTTCGATAAGACTTTGAATTTTTTACACTAAGTGAAGGTTCAAATCCAAAACATACGTGTCATTTATGTATAATTTATACGATGATGCTTAGTTCCCAACTGTGCGTGAACTAAGCTGGCTTGATCCCGCTCGGGTACGTAGGCAGTCACTTGAGTGATGCTGCCATTCTTATTTGAAAGTTGTACGTTTTTTTTTTTAAACTTTTTTGAAAATAGGGGGAGAATGTTAGATATTTTTAATAATATCAATAAGTTACCCAGTCATATATTTTATATAAAATGGATGGACCCTTATAACCCAACAATTTCTTTTCTAAAATGGTTGGACTAATCAACATGAGAAATTACTTCTACTAATATTTTTTTTTTAGGTTTTTTGTACAACTATCGTGATGAATCATAGGTTTTTCATATTACAATAAACATCTGGTATGGGTAACATAAGAAACGTCTTACAAATATATGATTTTTAAAATTTCATAAGAAACATCTTACAAATATATGATTTTTAATCATAGGTTTCTCATATGTGATTCATGTGATAATTTTGTATGCTTAAGAGTATAAAATATATGTACATGTGATTCGTGAGATACTTTTGGCATTTCACAATGTAAAATACTACATATATATATTGTAAATGTATTTGAATAATAATGCTTTGATTTCCTTCCTAATCTAGATTTTATTTGAATAAATATGTTTGTAGTTCTGAAGTTCTAATGAGTTGTTTGTTTTTATCCTTGTCTGATTATATGCATATAAATAATATAAAAGTACAAAGAAGAAAAGTTTGTTATTCTGGTAACACTCTAACGAGATTATATAAATTTAATTAAGAAAACACTGTGTCAAATCATTTGATAGGGACGTCTACCTGGAAATATTGGCAGTGCTCGTGTTAATAGGTTAAGGAAGGTAATACATTTTGGGAAAAGAACATATGCAACATCAAAACAAAAGGAATGAAGTTTAAGTTTTTACCGGGAAGCGGCTGCTCGTAATATGCCACATATTTAAGTTAGCTAGTCGGCATGTATTAAGCTAGCTATCAGGAGGTAATGCATGTCAATTAAGTAAATATTGTACTTTTATAGTAGAGAATATTTGGTATTGATGGAATGAAATAATGTACTAGTAATTTTTTTGGAGTCTATTTTTATCTTATAATTTGTGATTTCACCTCAATGAGTTTCAATTTCCAAAATGCATTGCCATTAGAATTATTGTTGTTGGGTTGGTAATTACCTCAATAAGGTGGGAGTGGGATAAGTAACTGGACTTGCTTATTGTATTCCCACACGAATCATAAAAGGAAATGCATGCAAGTTGATGTTAATTAGGAAACACTGATGCGGGATATAATTATACGTAGCTTGATTGAAAATCTATAGAATAACCAGATCGAATTTCTTCTATTTGGGAAAATGAACATTTTAAGAAAACTGTGTCAAATTAATCACTGGGTGATGGAAATCATTAATGTTGGTGCCTTTGTGTGAATATCTAGGTTAAGAACGCATGCATATATCAAGATGCAGTAAGTACAGTTTGAGTTATTAGCGAGATCCAACAAATTTAAGTCAGTAGTAGACATCTATTACTTCTATATTTGTTGTCAATTTGAAACATCTTCATAGGAGAGCGAATCAAAGATTTTTTCTTTTAATAGGCATATGGTTTAGTAATCTGGTGCCACAAATCAAAGACAGTTGTCTATAGACAAGCAACAATTATCAAATTAGTAGTATATATAGATTCATGAGATATGTCAGCATATGTCTTCAAGTTCTGTCAAAGTCATGTGATCTTACTTGCTTTCTGCTGCCATTGTTCAGACTAGAAGCAATGGATAATGGTAATGCTAACCAAATGTCATCCAATAAAGTGGTTTATCATGAGATTTGCGATGGTTGTAAGGTTGATGCACATAAATACCTTACACGGAATTAATCTTTATATATGGGTTGTTTCTCTAGTTACTTGTAAGTCTCATCTAATATTTATCTTCTTTTTATTTTGTAAATTAAAGTTTCGTGTATGTTCATTGTATGATTAGGTAACATTTTTTTTTTCCGTGTTTCAGCTCTACCTATATGATCTCTCTTTCCATTCATATACTTTATGGTATTCACATTTGTGCCTTGTACTTTCTTTTTATAAGATCCTTGTACTGTGAGATTTACTTGAATTTTGATTGTGTTATGGTTGCTAAGAATTTCCAAGTATGCATATTTCATTAACCTAAGAAACTTTCATTATTTGCAGATGGAAGACTTCCATATTGCGAAAAAAGCAGATTATTGGATTTAGGCATGATTTATATGGGTGAGTATGTTCACGTGGATCATTGAAATTATGTTCATCACAATGTATTACGGGGAATCTTTTTAAATCCTTTTTATATTTACAATGGTCATAACTAGGTAAAACCGATTGTTTTGTTCATTGATGGTCAACGTATATGTTTGGAAGAACTGCGACCTCAATTCTATAGGGAATGATAGCTGATCGATATGGGTCGCCAGTTACGAACAAAGAAGCTAAATATTAATAGTCTTAGATTTTAGAAGAATCCAAAAACATATCATTCTATTTCGAGAAAAACCATCACTAGAAAATTGATCCTCTTAGTTGAAAAATTTAGAGTAAAGAACGTAACTTTTTGTCATATAATTCATAAGATTTCATATTGATCTAGCCAGTTATAAACATAAAAACTAAAGACATAGATCTATTTTCCTCCAGTTACAAACAAGAAAATAAACTACGATCTAATAATCATCTTATGAATCCCTAAAATTTTAGTATAATCTTGAAGATTAGTATTGTAATTTTTGTTCTCACAAATTTTCGTTTTTAGCCAATTACGAACAAAATTTTGTAATCCCTAATTAAAATATGTCTTAATCATACATCTATGATAAAGAACCATTTCTTGAAAAATATGCAATACACAATAAAAAATCAATAAAGATCAAGTGCTGCAAATTTCTTCATCAATACAAACTTAACGAAATAAACTTCAATAATTGATAGATGAGAAGAAGTAGTAATGTAAGCAAAACATTAATAAAAACAATAAGAATAAATCCTTACAAGGACTTAACTAGCTAGACTTCTGGGGTTTTATGAGTGTAATCCTCAACAAACTTGTAAGCATCTAAAACTTCTTCAATAACTCCCAATATGGAATCTACAATCACGAACTATGTTCAACTCTTTTTGAGAAAATCTACAGATTAACCCGCAAGGACTGAGAACCAGACTCATCCTAAGAGAGAATTCGTTAATATGATTATCAAAATTGATATTTTGATCATCCTTAGTCGTAGGAACACTTTTCTCTTGACATAAACTTGATTCACTATCAAAGCATTCAAGATAAATTTTCTTAGTATGAAGCAATACTTTCCATACATTGTATTTTTTATGGAAGTTAAAGCTCGAGGAGGAAGACATGATCAGAAGTTTTTGCAATTGATATAGAGAAGGTATGAAGAGAGAGAGACTAAGTCTTAGAGTATCTTGCAGGAAACAATTTCAAAATTAACTGGTCTTTTAAAAAGGCAGTTTTATGTATCTGACATGGCATATTCCACATATATAAAAATTTAATCTTTTCTGAGAAGCCTGCTTAAACGAGAGCAATGCTGGAGAATATTATGGTGACATAAGGTTTGATAAAGGTAAAAATGATCTGAGAAAACAACTTTGTTCAGAGAATAATTTTATCTTAAGTTTAAATATCAACATTATGATTTAATAATTCATAAAAGACCGTAAATATCATTTTATCTTTATATATAGAATTTCCCATGCATGGATCTTGTGCTCGTCTCTTGCTTAGGAGTCAGATAGAACTTATTACAATAGCATAAAATATATTACCTATGTCGATTCGTTATTTTTTGGACTTACTTGATGATGTGGTAACACCAATGTCAAACAAAAGTTGGCATGTATCACAGGTATTTAGAAAAAAATGATGATTTAAACATATTGCAAAACCTATTTTTGATCTAAGATTGGAGAAGAAACTTATTGTTCTCTTCTCTTTTTTTTTTAGTGAACAACAGAAAAATCTTGATAGATCAAATCTAATTTTAGAAACCAAAAAATTCATACAAATATCTCCCCTTTATTTGTTTAATTCTCACTTTTAGGGACAAAGTGAGATTCCACAACCAGGTGTATGGGGTAAACTATACGTCCCACACAAGGAGTGGTATGACGGATGTTCTAGAAAAGATAAGTCCTTGAATTCTCCCTTTTCTTGAGATGATTTCTATTGAATACGAAAAAGGATTACAACCGTATTCAGAATTCATTCCTGAACAAATTGCTTGTTTCTTTAATGTTTCAAATCTGGTTTTCCGAACTTTTGATAAGAGTTTTATAGTCGTTTATAGATATACTCATATCACTCAAGTGATAAGTTTCCCTCTTGATACGATTAATATTTATTTATGGATGTTTCTTTTCTCTTTTCAATAATTTCCAATTATCCTTTCTATATGCAGTTGGAGAAAATTCTTATAAGGATGTTTAGAGTTTCGAAAAAGGTTCCCAGATGATTTAATATATCTAGCATAATGATTTTCAACATGAGAATGTTATTTACACAAATACCATGAGAGGGAAGCTCATGGGATTTTTCATCTTTAATGAATTTGAAGAATTATTCCAATGTCTGTGCATATGAGATTTTGGTTATTCCTGATGAGATTTTCTCGACTTAGAATGGTTATTCTTAAGTTCATTTTTCTCATTTCATCCGGAATTAAGATCATTGATAAGTTTGTTATTACTGATCGGTTCCCTTTTTAATAAAACCAATTCAGATTCTACATCTCACAAGTTTCTTCTTCAGTTGTTCTTTTTCAATATGAAAATTCGAACTCTCTCGAAGGAAGGTTTTCCTCATTAGACAAATTCGAAACCTATTTGATTTTCTTCTAATATGTTTCAATCTAGCTAGGTTTAGAAATCTATTTGCAGTATACAAAGTCCAGCAAACCTCACGGATCCGAAACGTATAAACTCTGTTAGCAAAGAAGCCCGGATTACTAACTACTCATCAAGAACAATCCAAACAAACCAAAGAAGAGTTTAGATGATCTAACTTGAGGAATCAAAGTACGATACGTAGAGAACTTTGTAATTTCTATCTATCTAGTTCCTGATCTAAAGTTCGTGAACTTCAATAACCAGTGGAACAAGATACAAATACAAGAACTATCAGATTAAAGGATAATATGACCGGGCTTCACGAATCCCTAAGTGAAGTTTTAAAGTCGTAAACTAATTTGCTTCGTGGAGAACCTTAGGTTGTAGACGACTACTCTATCTTTGTAACTACGACACAAGAGTACCAGGGATATTTAAGCATTCCTATTGCAAGAGTCTATTTATTTGTAGGTTTCAAGGCTCCGGATAACTTTGAATTCAGGTTAGGGTTGCTTAAGATTCAAGAAAACACTTTCTCAGTTTGGATGGAATTTAATTAGGAATTCATATAAGCATGTGAGATGTTTTCTCTTGAAATCATAAAGAAGAATATGCACTATGGTCCAGTTATGGAGCCATGCACAATGATAATCCATAGTTGCTAAGTCAGTATTTGAACTTACAAGAACTAGCGGTGTTCAATAACGCTCAACACTAAACAATAATCCACAAGTCTCAAGTTATTTGTGAATAAAGTTGTTAAGTGTCTATGAGAGTTTGCAAACCACTGGCAGTTCGCGATGTAAGACCGTAAGGGCATGCAAATCGGATTTGCAAACGTTCCCCCATTCTCGAACTCAGATGTAATAAAGGGTATGCAAATCGGGTTTGCAAACGTCTACAGTTTGCAGAATTCAGATCGACTACTTGGAACTAAGTGGTTCAATTCATTCATTTTTAAATTTGAAACATTCTCAATATACATAGATAATATGCGTTGTTGCTTGGGCAATTTCCAAATGATCAACTTGAAACAAAAATAATTTGTGAACAATAAATTGTTTTAACTAAGATTACTATACGAACATCTATTTTTTCAATCATATTTAGAGAGTTTAACAAGCTTGAACTCGAGATTTCTTCTTTGAAATATTAAATCTGCTAACATCATACAACATAATCTCATAAGATAGAATGTCAAGAGTATTTAGGACATGTCAGTCTTCACATACCACTTTGTTGATGAAGTTCTCGCAAATGTCTTCTTTTGTTATTCAATATTCAATTTTCGTGGGGTATTCAATGATGTTTGATACTCAACTACCATACTGTAATCGTGGTCCGAGACTTAATTATAATAGACTAGAAATCAAGATGTAGTTTTGTACATCTAACACTGACAATAAGCTTGAGATAGAAAAACTTGAGACTTCGACCGAGCAATGCTCTAACAGACATGTCTGCATTTTTGTCTTAGTTCATCCTTTTACCATTATGAAAAATAGAATTGTTATACCCATCAGTTTATTTTATAAAACTATTAGATCTGATTTGAATTGGAACATAAGTGTTCTTTCCCAAAATCCACCATAATACTGATTGGAGATGAACACGCATCTTAAACAGATGCAAATACCTTATAAATACTGTGATTGTTTTCTTTGAAATAATCTGAATAAAAATCACATCAAAAATCTTTGATTTAATTTCTCCCTAACCATGATCGAAATCCAATAATTGTGTGTCATTGGTTGGGGAGTACAACCCATGAATACAATAACGTTGTTAGAGATTCATTGTATCCTGAAAATATTATTTAGTTGACCGATTGTAATAGCCAATTATTTAGAAAGGGTCGAAGTATTATTGACCGATTGTACTCGCCAATTATTTGGAAATGGTCAAAATATTTACAGAAAATATTCGCAAGGCCTTGAAGTCACTTCTACATTCTTTTGTGTTCTATGATTTTTCATCCTCTGGTACCTATTTTCCGACACAGTTTACTTTCATTATCTCATCTAGTGTACAATCTCCATCGAGTGATTTTAACTCTCATCAGTTGATGTATAAAGATTATAGTCAAACACTAGAAGGGAAGTTGAGGGGTATTATAATGTTACCTTTGGCTTCTACTTTCGGTTTAAGCAACCATTAGATGGCTAGTTAATTAATTGACATATAGAAGTAGGTTGGTATATCTCAACATACGCAAAACTCTCTAGGTGTAATGCCGAAGATGTTTGTGTTAGAAGTTGTTGATGTTTTAAGAAGATTCTAGAATTGTCAAGGTGTTTCCTGATTTTGGTATAGCTAGACGTTTCCTCTTTTGGTTAAACTCAAGGTTTCCTGATTTAGTTAAACTCTAGGTTTCCTAGTATAACTCATTTACTTGGAAGACAAGTTTGTAACCTATATAAATAGGTGTACAAGTCTTAAGGAAACATACACAACAGAATTTAAAGAAGAGTTTTCATAACTAGAGAATTTTAGGGTTTAGAACGTTTTGTTCATAGAGAATAGTTTGGTGTTTTTGAAAAGCAATCTGCTGGTCATAGTTTATTGATTCATTCATCAATCATTATGGTTTAATTTTCTGTAAATCCGTTCTATAATAAGATTTGATCGTAGTCGTTTGTGGACATAGGCATATTGCTGAACCACGTTAAATCTTGTGTTTTATTGTTTCTGTTTCTTGCATCTGTTTTTTGTTTTCTTTAGTTTTACATGATCCAAATAACTAGTGTCTTGTGAAGAGATTAATTCTAAGGCCTTAATCCTAACAAGTGGTGCGGTGAGTGTGGAAAGGATCATAGGTAGAAGTGAAGATATTTGGTTCTAAATCAAATGGATTTTCGAAGGTGCATGGATTTGATATTATCAAGTTCAATGGGAAGAATAATTTCATATCATGGAAAACTGATGTAAAAGATATTCTTGTTAGTATGAAACAAATTAAAGCAATCAAGGAGAAGCCAACTACGTTGCCAAAGGATTGGACTCATGAGAGGTGGGATGACCTTGATATGAAGACGTGTTCAACTATTCGTTTATGTTTGTCCAGGGAGATTACTCATAACCTTTCGAGTGAAACATCTACAAAGGTGTTCTGGGAGACGTTATAGAAGCTCTACTTACAAAAGGATTTGACTTCGGAAGTTTACTTGAAGCGTTGACTCCATGCTTTTAGGATGTCTTCAGGTAAGCCTAAAGTTCGTGAACTTCAATAACCAGTGGAACAAGATACGGATACAAGAACTATCAGATTAAAAGATAATATGACCGGGCTTCACGAATCCCTAAGTGAAGTCTTCAAAGTCGTGAACTAATTTGCTTCGTGGAGAACCTTAGGTTGTAGACGACTACTCTATCTTTGTAACTACAATACAATAGTACCAGGGATATTTAGGAATTCCTATTGCAAGAGTCTCTATCCGTAGGTTTCAAGGATCCAGATAACTTTGAATTCAGGTTAGGGTTGCTTGAGATTCAAGAAAACACTTTCTCAGTTTGGATGGAATTTAATTAGGAATTCATATAAGCATGTGATATGTTTTCTCTTGAAATTATAAAGAAGAATATGCACTATGGTCCAGTTCTGGAGCCATGCACAATGATAATTCATAGTTACTAAGTCAGTATTTGAACTTACACGAACTAGCGGTGTTCAATAACGCTCAACACTAAACAATAATCCACAAGTCCCAAGTTATTTGTGAATAAAGTTGTCTTAGAAGTGTCTATGAGAGTTTGCAAACCACTGGCAATTCGCGACGTCAGACTGTAAGGGCATGCAAATCGGGTTTGCAAAAGTTCCCCCATTCTCGAACTCAGATGTAATAAAGGGTATGCAAATCGGATATGCAAACGTCTACAGTTTGAAGAATTCAGATCGACTACTTTGCACTAAGAGGTTCAATTCTTTCATTTTTAAATTTCAAACATTATCAATATCCATAAACAATATGCGTTGTTGCTTTGGAAATTTCCAAATGATCAACTTGAAACAAAAATAATTTGTGAACAATAAATTGTTTTAACTAAGATTGTTATACGAACATCTATTTTTTGAATCATATTTAGAGAGTTTAACCAATACAAGCTTGAACTCGAGATTTATTCTTTGAAATATTAAATCTACTAACATCATACAACATAATCTCATAAGATAAAATGTCAAGAGTAAATAGGACATGTCAGTCTTCACATACCACTTTGTTGATGAAGTTCTCGCAAATGTCTTCTTTTGTTATTCAATATTCAATTTTCGTGGGGTATTCAATGATGTTTGATACTCAACTACCATACTGTAATCGTGGTCCGAGACCTAACTATAGTAGACTAAAAATCAAGATGTAGTTTTGTACATATAACACTAACAATAAGCTTGAGATAGAAAAACTTGCGACTTCGACCGAGCAGTGCTCTAACAGATATGTCTGCATTTTTGTCTTAGTTCATTCTTTTACCATTATGAAAAATTGAATTGTTATACCCATCAGTTTCTTTTATAAAACTATTAGATCTGATTTGAATTCGAACATAAGTGTTCTTTCCCAAAAGCCACCATAATACTAATTGGAGATGAACACGCATCTTAAACAGATGCAAATACCTTATAAATACTGTGATTGTTTTCTTTGAAATAATCTGAATAAAAATCACATCAAAAATCTTTGAAGTCACTTCTACATTCTTTTGTGTTCTATGATTTTTCATCCTCTGGTACCTATTTTCCGACACAGTTTACTTTCATTATCTCGTCTAGTGTACAATCTCCATCGAGTAATTTTAACTCTCATCAGTTGACGTATAAAGATTATTAGTCAAATACTAGAAGGGAAGTTGAGGGGTATTATAATGTTCCCTTCGGCTTCTACTTTCGGTTTAAGCAACCATTAGATGGCTAGTTAATTAATTGACAGATAAAAGTAGGTTGGTATATCTCAACATACGTAAAACACTCTAGGTGTAATGCCGATATATTTGTGTTAGAAGTTGTTGATGTTTTAAGAAGATTCTAGAATTGTCTAGGTGTTTCCTGAATTGGTATAGCTAGAGGTTTCCTCTTTTGGTTAAACTCAAGGTGTCCTGATTTAGTTAAACTCTAGGTTTCCTAGTATAACTCATTTACTTGGAAGACAAGTTTGTAACCTATATAAATAGGTGTACAAGTCTTAAGGAAACATACACAACAGAATTTAAAGATGAGTTCTCATAACTAGAGAATTTTAGGGTTTAGAACAATTTGTTCATAGAGAATTGTTTGGGGTTTGTGAAACGCATTATGCTCGTCATGGTTTATTGATTGATTCATCAATCATTATGGTTTAATTCTATGTAAATCCGTTCTATAATAAGAGTTGATCGTAGTCGTTTGTGGACGTAGGCATATTGCCGAACCACGTTAAATCTTGTGTTTTATTGTTTCTGTTTCGTGCATCTGTTTTTTATTTTCTTTAGTTCTACGTGATCCAAATAACTAGTGTCTTGTGAAGATATTAATTCTAAGGCCTTAATCCTAACAAGTGGTGCGGTGAGTGTGGAAAGGATCATAGTTAGAAGTGAAGATATCTGGTTCTACATCAAATGGATTTTCAAAGGTGCATGGATTTGATATTATCAAGTTCAATGGGAAGAATAATTTCATATCATGGAAAACTGATGTAAAAGATATTCTTGTTAGTATGAAACAAATTAAGGCAATCAAGGAGAATCCATCTACGTTGCCAAAGGATTCGACTGATGAGAGGTGGGATGACCTTGATATGGAGACGTATTCAACTATTCGTTTATGTTTGTCAAGGGACATCACTCATAACCTTTCGAGTGAAACATCTGCAAAGGTGTTGTGGGAGAAGTTAGAGAAGCTCTACTTACAAAAGGATTTGACTTCGGAACTTTACTTGAAGCGTAGACTCCATGCTTTTAGGATGTCTTCAGGTAAGTCTATGATTGATCATATTAATGAGTTCAATAAGATCTGTTCCTATTTGTCTAATATCAGTGTCATTATCTCTGATACGAATAAATCCATGATATTATTATGTTCTTTGCCTCCGTCGTATGATGCTTTCGTTGACTATTTGCTGAATGAGAAAACTGATGAAGATGAAGATAAGTTGATTTTAGATGATGTGGTCTCTGATTTTAAATGATGAAGCACAAGTAGAGGGATTGTTTGTTGATAGAGAAAATAATGGTAATAGGAAGTCAAATTAAGTCGAAGAATCGTTTCAAAAAGAGCGATATTAAGTGTTATTATTGTCGAAAAAGTTATCATATTAGGGTTGATTGTCTCAAGCTTAAGGCAAGAGATGAGAAACGTGCGAAATCAGATTTGAAGAATATTGTTGCTTCGGTTGCTGAAGGAAGTGAAGTTTTAGAAGACCCAATGTGTGGTTTTGATGAGTAACTGTTAACTGTTACATCAAAGAGTTATCTCAATGATGGTTGGATGCTTGATTCCGGTGCTTCGTATCATATGTGTCCTTCAAAGGATTTTTTCACTACTTACAAAGAAGTGAATGGTGGTACTGTTATGATGGGAAATTCTAATGCCTGCAAAACAATTAGAGTTGGTACGGTACAAGTTCGTTCGCATGGTGTTATCACAACACTTTCATAGGTTAGACATGTTCCATATTTGAGGAAGATCTTGATTTCATTAGATTACTTGAATCACTTGGATACAAGTATGTTGCTGAATATGGATTCTTGAAGGTATTCTACAATGGTAGTGTGAAGATGACCGGTGAAAGACATGGTAATTTATATTTCTTACAAGGAGATATAATTTGTGGTGGAGCTATGGTTTCTCAATCAATTGATGAGAAACAAGTGGAGTCAACACGTTTATGGCATATGCGTCTTGGGCATATGAGTGAGAAAGGTATGTCCGTGTTGAGTGGTAAAGGCTTGCTTGGTAGTGAAAAGACTTGCAAGCATGATTTATGTGAACATTGTATCTTCGGGAAGCAATGCAGGAGCAGTTTTGGTACCGATGTACACCACGCGCAGGGTATGTTAGATTATATCCATTCGAATGTTTGGGTTCCCTCTCGTACAGTTTCTAAGGGAGGTGTTAGGTGGTTTGTGACATTTATTGATGACTTTTCGAGGAGAGTTTGGATTTACATCATGAAGCACAAGAATGAAGTCACCGAGGTGTTTAAGAAATGGAAGACCATGGTAGAGAAACAACTTGGTCGTGTGGTTAAGAATATACGTTCCGATAATGGCGGTGAATATATCGAATTGAAGGAGTTTTGTGAGGAAGAAGGTATCGTTAGGCACTTCACATTCAAGGGTACACCACAAAAAATTGGAGTAGCGGAGAGAATGAATCGAACGTTACTTGAGAGAGCACGGTGCATGTTGTCAAACGCAAGTTTAGACAAGATTTGGTGGGCTAAAGCAGTGAATACGGCGTGCTATTTAGTGAATCGATCACCATCAACAACTATTAAGTGTAAGTCACCTATGGAGGTATGGACCAGTAATCCTGTCAATTATTCTAATTTAAGGGTGTTCAGTTGTCCAGCCTATTTTCATGTTAAAGAAGATAAGTTGGGTGTTACGACTAAGAAAGCAATTTTCTTAGGTTATCCATTAGGTGTGAAAGGATATGGTCTATGGTGTCTAGAATTGAATAAGTTCATATAATTAGTCGTGATGTGACCTTTAATTATAAAGCGATGCTTGATTCAAAAAAGTTCACAGGTTGGGACTCTCAAATAGAAAGTGAGAGTAGTAGCGGTATTGAAGATGATTCGATGCGGGTGGAGCAAATGGTTCCTAGTTCATCTACTATATAAGAAGAAAAAGAAACTCTTGTAGAAGATGAAGTTGAGTTTGAGGTTCCTAGTGAGGAATATACACATCAACAAGTTGAGAATATTCCGTCATTGACGTCTCAACGTGAGAGACGGGCACCGGTCCGTTATGGTTTTGATGAGTATGTGTCATACGCATTATCTGTTATGGTAGAATGTGAAGTTGAGTTTGAGGTTCCTAGTGAGGAATCTACACAGCAACAAGTTGAGAATATTACGTCCTTGACGTCTCAACGTGAGAGACAAGCACCAGTCCGTTATGGTTTTGATGAGTATATGTCTTACGCATTATCTATTTTTGAGGATGAGACATTTACCTTTGAGGAGGCAATGAATAATACTCATGCCATTGAGTGGAAAACATCCATGGATGAGGAGATGAAGTCTCTTCACAAGAATCGCACTTGGGAACTTGTTAAGTTTCCTAAGGGTCGAAAGAAGATTGGGTGCAAGTGGTTCTATACGATAAATGATGGAATTCCAGATTCCAAGGGTATCGTTAGTGGTGTACGATACAAATCAAGGTTACTGGCTAAGGGATATGCACAAAGGGAAGGTGTGGATTATAATGAAGTTTTCTCTCTTATTGTTAAACACGTTTCTATCCGAGTCCTTTTAGAATTTGTGGCGCAGTTTGACTTAGAGCTCGAGCAATTAGATGTCAAGACTGCATTCTTGCATGGAAATTTGGAGGAATACATTTATATATCAAATCCCATTGGTTATGAAGTTGATGGTAAGGAAGATTATGTGTGTCGACTTGAAAAATCATTGTATGGTTTGAAGCAATCACCAATACAATTGTACAAGAGGTTTGATACGTTTATGTTGCAGCAAAAGTATACTCATACTAAATATGATCAGTGTGTGTACTTAAAGAAGTTTCCAGATGGATGTTTTGTTTATCTTTTACTCTATGTGGATGACATGCTCATAGCTTTCAAGAGCAAGTCAGGAATTAATGTTTTGAAGAAACAGTTGAGTTAAGAGTTTGAGATGAAGGATTTGGGTCCGGCCAAGAAGATTTTCGGTATGGATATTAATCGAGATAGGCCCAATGGGAAGTTATGTCTTACTCAGAAATCTTATCTTGAGAAGGGTTTTCATCGTTTTGGAATGCATAACTCCAAAGCTATTAGTGTTCCAATACCGCCTACAGTTAAGCTATCAAAACAGTTGTGTCCTACTACAATTGTGGAGAAGGAGTTTATGTCAAAGGTTCCCTATGCTAATGCGGTAGTTTCTTTGATGTATGTTATGGTTTGTACTCGTCATGATATTGCACAAGCAGTTGGTTTAGTTAGTCGGTATATGGCTAACCCTGGGAGAGCACATTGGTACACGGTGAAAGGAATTTTGAGATATCTTCAAGGGACCTTGGATATTGGTTTAGTGTTTGAGAAGAAGCATAATTCAAATGTGGATTTGTTGATTCAGATTATACGGGTGATAGAGATAAGTGTCGTTCTACTTCGGTGTATTGTTTTACATTGAGTGGAGTACCTATTAGTTGGAGGTCTATGTTACAATCAATCGTAGATTTGTCTACTACGGAGGAAGAGTATATTGCTCTGACAGAGGCTGTTAAGGAAGCGTTATGGCTTCGTGGTTTAGTTAAAGACTTGGGAATTATACAAAAGAGTATTGTTGTGAACTGTGATAAATCAAAGTGCTATTTATTTAGCTAAGAACCAATTTTTTCATGCACGTACCAAGCATATTGATGTTCGTTATCATAAGTTTCGAGAAGTGGTTTATAACGGATTAGTACAACTATTAAAGGTTGATACTGAAGATAATCCAGCAGACATGCTGATGAAAGTCGTTCTGAAGGTCAAGTTTGAGAGGCGTCTCAGACTGATCAATACTGCTCGTTGTTGAGGCCCTAGGGGCATTTGAGGCTACGGTTAACTTGTTTTGAAGATTAACTCTGTTTGGTGGAAACATCGGCAAGGTGGAAAATTATTAGAAGTTGTCGATGTTTTAAAAAGATTCTAGAATTGTCTTGGTGTTTCCTGATTTTGGTATAGCTAGAGGTTTCCTCTTTTGGTTAAACTCAAGGTTTCCTGATTTAGTAACTCTAGGTTTCCTAGTATAACTCATATACTTGGAACAAGTATGTAACCTATATAAATAGGTGTACATGTCTTAGAGAAACATGCACAACAGAATTTAGAGAAGAGTTCTCAAAACTAGAGAATATTAGGGTTTAGAACGTTTCGTTCATAGAGAATTATTTGGGGTTTGTGAACAGCATTCTGCTGGTCATAGTTTATTGATTGATTCATCAATCATTAAGGTTTAATTCTCTGTAATTCTATTCTATAATAAGAGTTGATCGTAGTCGTTTGTGGACGTAAGCATATTGCCTAACCACGTTAAATCTTGTGTTTTTTTTGTTTCTGTTTCGTGCATTGTTTTTTGTTTTCTTTAGTTCTACGTGATCCAAAAAACTAGTGTCGTGTGAAGAGATTAATTCTAAGGTCTTAATCCTAACAGTTTGAAACTATAACGCGGATAAATACTAATTAGGATCTATTTTAGTTTGAATGAAAATTGGGTAATAATTGAAATAGGAAGAGGAAAAGATGAAGTTAGCTGATGTGACTGGACTCCATAGTGGTTGCTCTCAGTAAAAACAAACATTCCTGTACAAGACATACCAAACGTAATTTTATTGAATTAAAATGGAATTAGCTTACACTTCACACCCTCGCAACATCCAGAAAAGGATTATTTATTAAAGTGAGCATCTCTCACTTTTACATGTTGGAGACAAACAAAACCAACTTCGCACAAATCAATGACTCCATGAACTAGTACTGGTACTTATCCTTGCTTTTACGTGCAACAATCACTGAATTTGAAGAGCTGAAAGACTCCAAATGATTTGATGAGCATAGAATCACCCATCTCCAGTTTGCAGATGACACAATCATCTTTCTTGATGCTAAAGAAGAAGAAGTGGAGAATCTTCTCATGATTCTACAGATTTATGAGGCTATTACAGGGCTCGAGTTAACTTAGAGAAAAGCTCGTGATAAGTATAGGTGCTGATCATAAGATAAATGATCTAGCAAATATTCTTGGCCGTCGAAGGAAGTTCTCCCTTGTAAATATCTTGGAATTCAGTTGGGGGCTTCTAGCAATCAAACCAAAGATCCTGGGAGGGATCTTAGATAAATTCAAAGTTGTGGCTCGGGAGAAGAAGGTTTCTTTCAAAAGTCTGGCGAGAATAGAGCTAATCAACGGTCTTTCTGGCAAGCCTCCCCGTATACTTTCTGTCTCTTATCCCATTACCTGTTTCAATAGAGAAAAAGATGATAAAGCATATGAGAGATTTCCTGCGGGGGCTTCCTGTGAAAGAAGGAAGATCTGTTGGATTGGTTGGGAAAGAGTTTGCAAACCTAAGAAATTTGGAGGATTAGGCATTAGAAATATCGAGCCACAAATAAAGCCATGCTTTCCAAATGGGGATGGAGATATTCTCGGGAGAAGGAGGCTCTATGGAGAAAGCTCATCCAAAGACAATACAAAGACCGATAAAAATGACCTTTTTCCTAAAATTTATAAATCCACTCATGGGAGAGGATATTGGAAAGGCATTGAAAAAGAAAATGGGCTTTTTCAGTGGAACTCCAAGGTCAGAATTGGTGATGGGAAATGTTTAAAATTTTGGTTAGACCCCTGGAAAACGCATGTCCCCTTCTGTACAACACATAAGAAAGCTTTCAAAGTCTGCTGGCGACAAGAACGCAAAAATAGCTGATCATGTACACAATGGCACATGGAGTCTACATCTCTCGGGAGCCGGATGAGGAGATTAAGGCTGAGATTGAAGATATTCTCTTATTGATTGGTGAGCCACCACACTTTGAAGCTCGCTGCTCTCGACACAATTTCATCCACTTACACAGTGAAAGACGGTTATGATTGGCTCATGCAACAAAGAACACGAGGAGGAGAGGATTTCAAATATGTATGGAACAAAAAGGTACCCCCAAAGGCACAACTCCGGTATGGCTTGCAATACATAATTCTATCCCCTCGTTGACAATTTAAACAAGAGAGGTTGTCGATACAAGATTCTCTTTGTTGTTTTCTAATTGGAGAGGAGGAAGAAGTAAACCACATCTTTTTATTGTGTCCATTCGCAAAAGTGTTTGGCAGCACCTCACTCTCCCTTGGAGGCCGATTGGGTACATAAAGATGGGATGGAACATCAATTTAAATTCTCGGCATGCTTCCGGATGCAAAAATCTAGCTAAGAAGATATGGTACATCCTCCCATTTGCCATTGTATGGGCTTTGTGGAAAGAAAGAAAAGAAGGGTAATGGCCAAAAAGATTGCGTAAAACAAGGAGATGGTCATCACAGAGATCAAGAGGATTATATACAATTTGGGTGAACAACATTCTTGGTTCCGCTCCACAAGCTTTAGGGACATCCTCTTAAACTGGAAAATAGCTCTAGATAATGGATGAACTGAAATTGATGCTTTCAATTTTTACTCTGGGCTTTTAGTTCTCAGAAGTCATGTAATGGGCTGTTAGCCTGGTTTCTTTTCTAATAAAATTTTATCCTTTTTTAAAAAAAAAAAAAAAAAAAACAATCACTGAATTTATCACGTCGTCCATCGGATGAAAAACAGCAAGAACCTCGAAACCTGGTAAATCACTAGGCTCAACAATTGGGTATAGAAACCCACGAGCACCATGAGCACTCCTCAACATTAATAAGGACCCTGGTGCCATGTACTTAGCTAGATGATCAATAACTTTGCGTTTATCTTCCTTGTTCAAACCAACTAAAGCAGCTAAGAAGACAACTTCATAGTCGCTTAAACCAGTCGAAACTTTCATAATATCAGTATCATGAAATAGCATTCGCTTGGACAAGTCAGGATCTGCAGCAACCAAGTTAGAAGCCAAAGCATTGGCTGATCGGTCGATATCATAATTGTGAAACATAGTGTTTTTCAGGTGGTTTGAAGCCAATACGATAGACGTGAGAGGCAGGGGTCCGGATCCGATGAAAGCGATGTCACTTGGGTTTGGATTTGTGATATAATTGCTCATTATAGTATATTCTAGACGGCCAAGTTTGATGTAATTGGTGTAGTACGGAAACATGCTAATATGATCAAGTGGGATATCGTAAGCACCTAACAGGGCTGAGAAGTGAGATTCTAAGAGACCTTCGGCTTCACCACAGAGACGAATGAGTTTGGAACGGATTCCTTGGACTTTTCCTGATAACTTCGTCACATCAATTGGAGATGGTGGCATACAAGTTAGGACTAGTCGAGTGAAAAGTGCGTCAACATCTTTTGAAGGCTTGAGGCTTTGCAAAGTTGATAGGTTGTCATAGATCTCACAAACAATTTGAACTAATATTTCTTCTTGATCACAAGAAACCAATGAACCCAATGAACCCATGCTGACAAATTGTGTTGTTTATGAATATACTAATTAACTAGAGCAACAATTTTGACGTTGCTTCAAAGGGGATGAAGTATATATGAATCAAGAAATCGGTATAAAGATATATGCCGAAGAGAATTTTTGTTTGATTACTCAACCTCCAAATGTGGTGGCT